>RQJG01051566.1:0-24877 GCA_009756435.1 Chionodraco myersi
CATGTGGAAATGGCTTCTCAGGTCAAATATGTATATTTGATTAAAAATGCTATTAATTTCGATTAATTAATTACAAAGCCTCTAATTAATTAGATTACTTTTTTAAATCGAGTCCCGGCTCTAATTTAAACATCTGGTGAACTTTAAAACATTTTTTATAAGAAATTGAAATTGTTTATTTTTTGCATTTATTTTGTACTACTTTTTTCATGAATACATGTCTATGTATTTATATATAAATTACATTTTTTAAGATATTGTAATCATCATGTGTCTGTATATGAATGTATTAAGTGTCAATTGATTCTGTGGTTTATTTATCAGTGTTAAATTACTTATTCTAGCATTGTTGTCACGCATACTATTTGTTGTTGTTGTCTCTTTCCTATCTCCAAAATAATAAAGACAATGACATTTTCGAGACCAATCATGGTTAGTTTGCAAATTGAACTGGTGTGTAATTACTGTAAACCTGCATTCCACGTGACAAATAGGAAGCAGTTGGTAAAAAAGATATGTAATTGAAGTATGAGCACTGTTATGCTTCAGAACATGTCTGAAGGACCTTTCATTATCTTTTTATATTCTGTATTCGCTTCATTCAAAAGCCCACATGTGATTCAAACATTGAATTACAGTTATGTAATAGTTGGGTTAAAAAGTACTTAAGGCCATGAGCTAAAGCCTTTCAATCTAGCACACTGCATACACTCACACACTCTGAATGATCTTTGTCACAGAGAGAGCTTTTCGCCAACCTGAAGGACGGTTCTGTCTTTCAGGTTAAAAAAAAAAAAGTTAAAGCTTTACTTATGTTACCATCCTCTCCAGAGGTCTTAACTAAGCTTGTGGATAGAAAGTACACACATATTGTATATAGTATTTTGAGGAAGTGTATGCTTTGTTACGCTTGTCCTTTCGGTTTAAAAAGATGGACTCCTTTGTTAACTTCTGTAACGTAGTGACATCATAACCTTACAATCATGCTTCTGTTGGCTAGTGCAACACAACATTGTACGTGATAGGCTAAGGGGCGGGACATCTCGAAGCGGTTCCAATCACAACAGAGCTGGCCAGCTAACCAATCAGAGCATACTGGGCTCTGGTTTCAGACAGAGGGTGAAAAGAGGTGCTGCAGCACATTAGAGCATGGAGACATGTCCCAGGAGAGACACTACATACTGATATGGACCGGAAATGTAGCCCCTTTCATAAAGTAATTGTCTATTGTGCAATGTGCAACATATACTTTAGCACTAAGATCATGCATGCCTTGAAATGAAGCAATAGCAACAGTATGAACAGCAGTTACCCTAAGTATATATATTATTATTTCTTCTGTATTTCTATTTGATTCAAGTTAACAGTACAGTTCCCTTGTTTTACAGTGTGCATGTTCTACATAAGTGCTGCTCCAGGCGTGCTGAATGTGTTATTATTACATTGTTGTGGCCATTTTGAACACAATATTGTATTATCAACCTGAAACGCTATGCTTGAAGCTGTGAGGTGAACACAGTACAAGCTGTTACCATTTGTTCCTGATGACTGATCAGTTTTTGCTCAGAGCTCTTTATAAACTTCACTCAAATCAAGAATCAAGAATTTCAAGAATCAAGAGAATCAAGAATGACATTGTTGGTGTCATTCAGCTTAGCTTGCTGCTCACCGATAAGTGATACAGTGACTTCAATTCACCAGGTTGAGTGTGTCGTAACAAATAATGCTACAGCCTTTCAACTAAAACGTTATACGATTCTAAATGTGTCGCTTTGTTTTCTCTACATATTTCTAAAGGTTCTTGCAAACACATCCTAAAGAACAGGAGGACTTTCTGACTGTGGCAGAAGCTTTTATCTGCAGTGCACTGACTCACAGTAGGCTCTTTTTAATGGCTATATGTACAACTCAAAATGTGGCAAGAAATGTGCTAAATATGTCTCAATGCATCGTGAGAGACGCTCATATGTTTTAAAAGCCCCTCCTGTTGGAAATGATCATTAAGAGCTACTTATTTGTTACTGTTAGAGATGTCCCGATCCGATCACGTGATCGGGGATCGGAGCCGATCACGTGATTTTCAAAAGATCGGAATCGGGAGAAAAAAATCGGGGATCGGGATTTTTTTTTTTTTATAAAATATTTTTATTTTATTTAATGTTACAAAACAAAAATGACCATGTTCACGTCTTAAAGTCATCCTGAGGACTTAGTTTTGGTTTAAAATGAATCAACATCATGTATGTGTTGCTTCTCTTGGGCTTGTTTTCAGACCTGGTTGCTTATTCCTCTCAAAGCAACAGAGTGGGCGCAGTGTCTAATAGTAGCAGCAAGCTAACGAGAGGCTACGTTCAGCTGGTGACTCGGGAGTCGGACAGAGAAAATGTCAGGAGTTTGGAAGTATTATGAAATTGAAAGCGAAGGCAGTGTAACAGCCAGATGCAATGTTTGCAAGGTGGTGGAAAGAACAGAGCTACGTTCAACACGACCAATCTAATACGCCACCTGAGAAACAAACACCAACAACAACACGGCGAGTACACAGCGGCCACTCAGGTAACGGCACTGAAACAACCGACACTTTCAGAGACTTTCAAAGGAAAGAGAAACTGCCCCAGAACAGTGAAAAGGCCAAAAAAATAACAGCCAAGATAGCTGAATTCATCGCGTTGGATGACCAGCCGTTATCTGTTACCTTTTTTTTCTCTTAATGCATTGCATACAGATCGGATCGGGAAAAATCGGTATCGGCAGATTGTCAAAATCAGATGATCGGAATCGGATCGGGAGCAAAAAAAGGTGATCGGGACATCCTAGAGTTACTGCTTTTATGCATGTTGCTAAATAATTCCATTTCTACTGAACATTGACACACACCTCGCTTCTAACATATACTGCAAACCCCCTTTAATATGAACATGTTGCATTTAGAATATTATACAGTCCTATTCTGTTGGTGTTTCCTATGTTCTTGCAGCTGAGGAGATGTGACTGTAGCAGAGTTGCTTTATATAAGCTGAATGCTAAATTAACATGCCAAATAATATATGGAGAATAAGAATTTGATATACTTCCTTGGAATCTGTCCACTTTCAACACTACCACATGCCAATTAGCAAATTACCATTTTTGTATGATAAGAACATTGAGTTATTGCTTTCCGCCGACATACTGTGAGAGAGTGTTCGGTCTCTTCCCCATTCTCACTCTCTCAGTAGGACACCATCAGTTACATTTCCTACATTAACTCCTTTCCTTACCTTTCTCGCAAAGGTAGAACTCTATGTAATACAATACAGAATGTATAATGTCATTACAGTGAGGATATTACCCTCTCCTGCTGCACTTACAGTATATTTTCTCTAACCAGGTTCAGATTTGTCAGGTAAGTAGCTGCGTACTTCTCAATGCATCCTGGGAGATGTTACAAATTCATAATTTGAAAACCCCTGTGTTAGAAATGATAACCGAGAGCTCCTTTTTCTTTACTCTTTACTGCACATTTTTAAATAAGCATAGTTTACTAAATAGATCAACTGTGTTCCAAATGTTTTATTTATTGTTTCATAAAGCATCTTTGAGTTTGAGAAAAGCTCTATATAAATATAATTTACTATTATTATTATTATAAGCAGCTTCCCTATACAAATGGTACTGTTGCATGTCTGCATATATTAGGACAAACTAATGCACTTTGAACGTTCTCCCTTTTGCTCGTATATCCCATTTGCAAAGCATTGTGGGTCCGAGTATCAGTCGTGTAATCACCAAGTAGATTTACTTCTCCTAGACTGGGGACACCTTACTTCTTCATGTTCCGAATAACCCAGCTTGCCCCACATTTCTTTTTGGTGTCTATCTACGCCTGGATCCTGAGTCGTGGCTGATCCTGTTGCTGCGGTCCTGTGTCCTGGATCCTGAATCATGTGTCCTGGATCCTGCATCCTGAGTCCTGGATCCTGAGTCCTGGATCCGGAGTCCTGGATCCTGAGTCATGGATCCTTAGTACTGAGTCCGGGATCCTGTGTCCTGGATCCTCTATCCTGAGTTCTGGATTTGAGTCCTGGACTTCGAGTCGTGGCTGAACCTGTCTCTGCGGTCCTGCCAGACTCTCACCATACTACTTCCATGATGGCTCCCACAAGATTGCTGACATCCTCGTGGATTCATCTTCTTATTATAGACACATGCATTTCCAAACATTTGGACTACCTATGCTGTAAATGTATTATCTCTTCGATTTACACACGGCATCTATTGCACGTCTGTCCGTCCTGGGAGAGGGATCCCTCCTCTGTTGCTCTCCCTGAGGTTTCTCCCATTTTCCCTTTAAACTGTGGGTTTTCTTCGGAAGTTTTTCCTTGTACGATGTGAGGGTCTAAGGACAGAGGGTGTCGTATTGTCATACTGATATTCTGTACACACTGTGAAGACCACTGAGACAAATGTAACATTTGTGATATTGGGCTATATAAATAAACATTGATTGATTGATTGATTGATTGATTGATACTGCCTGAAACGCCTCCATTGGACCCTTTGTTTACTTTTGCAACAAAATGACATCACTATGTAACACTCGCACTTGTAGTACTAACGCTCCAACACATTGTACATGAAAGGTTAGGGGTGGGACATCTCTAAGCGGTTGTCCATTCACAACATAGCCGGCCATCTAGCCAATCACAATAGACCGGGCTGTATGAGAAACTAAAGTGCGTTTTGAACATTAAAGCAAGGACACATGTCACCGTAGATACACTAATTACACTCAGAACCTGCACATTAGCATTATAGGGCCCCTTTAAGTCTATTGTGATGCCAATGATTACTCAAGTGACATTTTGCATGCAGGATATTTACTTGTAAGTTGTCACAGAGTATTCCTACACTCTGGTATTTCAAAGTGTATATAAGTACACAATCTGAGTACCTCCTCCACCTGTGCTGATACGTCACAAAAGCATGCTGGTTTGCATACCTCAAATATCACTGTCATGCTTTTACTTTGTACTTTTTTCCATTACGTTTTTCCACCAAAGGGAAAATGCATTCCACTGCACCCAAGGACACCAGCAAGAGTGGGAAACGAAGTAATGAGTTTTGACAGTCTTCCCTTTTGAGAAGCGCTCACACAACACCGAATCGAGCACAATGTTGCCGCTGATGTCTCGTCCTTTATTTGCTTAGGTGTAGCAATTATGTTATTCAAATATGTGCTAGCTTTGTCCCTTCTCTCTCTTCCAGCCCCCCCCAACCCCCGCTCACCGAGCTATCCCACTCCTTCATCTCACAGTTGTGTACCTTGTCGGCTTCTGCAGTCTGAACTGAAGCCACAGATTCCTTCCACCGTGACCCCCTCATCACACCACACATCCAGCCACAACTGATTAAAGCCCCAACACACACACACCCACACACACACACACAACACACACACAACACACACCCACACACACACACACAAAACACCACACACACACACACAAACACACACACACACACACACACACACAAAGACAGTTGTCACAGAGCCAATTTAGACCAATCACAGCGGCTTCCAACAGCTCCACGGAGACAGCACCAGTTGTCTCTTTGATATGAGCCACACAATAAATAGGAACTAAATTAATTGTTAATCCTGTATTTTCCTCTTCCTGTTTGTGCAGTGTGGCTGCATGTTTGTATTAATATACATTGTGTCTATGTGTTGCACCTCAGTGTGGATGTGTCATGTATGTTGTAAAAGCCTGAGTATATCGGGCCTTGTAACCGTTGTATCATGTTCACATGGTGCACCCGTTGGTACTGTCTGTGTCAAATCGACCCTGGGCATTACTGGGCTCTAATAAACAATTAAGAAATGAAAAGTACATTTCTGACTATACTTGCTTTATATCAATTCCCAACAATATAGGAAAGCTTTATAATTAATGTTTGCAAATACTCTCTGCTAGATAAATGTGTGGGGGCATTTTAGCATGCGTCTAAAATAAATTGTCTTTCTTCCTCATGTTCTTTACAGAAACAGAAACGTTCAGTTTGAATTCAACACCACATCTTGTTTGTGTTTGTGCTAATTATGAGATTGTGTTAATCTCATAACAGTATGACTTGATTGAGTCATACTGTTCATGTGTTCACATACTTTAAAGCAACTCTAATCAATACAAACATTTGTATTCATGGATAAAAGGACTTTGAGGAGGTTGCTTAGCAACAAACCCACGGAAAAATGACTTGCGGTACGTCCACACGGTTCCGTGGCGTTGAAGCTTGCCGGTGGGCGTGTCTGGCGCACGACCAACAACCAATCACATTAATCTCCCGCCCCGGACACACAAGCACACGGTTTGATTGGCTAGCGCTTGTACTGGAATATGATTTGATTGGCCGACGCTTGAACAGTTTTCTCAACTTTCAGCGCGAGCAACGAAGGCAAAGCGACGCAACAGAACCACAATGCAGTTATTTTTTACATTGTATGATATTGTTTTGGTTACCTATAACTGTTTTATTCATTTTAAATGCATAGAACGCTACCTGCTGACCACCAAGCGGACAACAGACAGTGTTACTCACTTTCTGGGGAACATGGCCAGACAGTTATCACAAGTAGTTGTCGGAGACCAAAATGGAGCTAAAAGGAGAGTGGATTTTGGACCCACAATTATCAAATTGACAGAACCACAACTCCAATTGATTTCAAATGTTCTTCCATGACATTTTGATGCGTCGAAACACAAGTAAATTCATGTTTGTGCTCCAGATCAGCATCCAGCATCCCACTTTACCAACACTTTAACAACTCTGAAGCAGACGGCTGTCGCACCTCGTTTCTGCCTCCCCCTCGCTCTGCTTTTCCACATCGCCCTCTCTCAGACAAAGATGCACAATGATCAGAAGGAGGACAGAAAGTGTGTTTTCTTTCAGGAAGACAGACAGCGTACACGCCTGTAGTCTCTCCTGTCTGCTCCGTGTACAAAGTTGGCCCTTCATTGAACCGGTGATGCCTCATAGCTCTGAAACTAAAACACACACACTTGCAAAACTCCGGCTCCTCTCTACATGGGTGTTCCACTTTCCAACAGTGTGTATGAGATTTAGCGGTAATGAAAATGAGTCAGAAATAGCTGGCCTACTTTTGATTCAGACCTTTTGATGACATACAAAAAAACACATCGCCAGGGTCCTTTCCATGCTGCAGGGTGACAGGCGTGTCAGTGATTTATAAGGGAATTCGCTGGGTCAAAGACTGTGTCAGCGCTCAAATACTTATACTTATGAGGTGGAATCAGGATGTTCTGTGGGTTATATAACTACTCACGAAGGATGTAAAGTGTACTGGCTGGTTCCAGAGGTACATTTCTTCTAAAACACGACAACAATGTCTTACATATTTATAAGCACATTCATTAACAGGAGCACTTGAGTCAATCATGTATTAAGCCAACATTAGCCATATGCTTTAATATGCCGTCCTTGGCAGGTTGATGCCATCAATAGCTACATATTATTACTTTAAGTGTGTTAACATTTAGTAACTTGTCTTTTTGGCCTTAAACAAACACTTCTGAATTCCAGTGTTGCTAAATGTGAGAGCTGTGTAACAAAGCATCCACAGCTTCCACTTGAGAGAAGCACCCACTAACTGAAACGAGACACAACACTCAGAGAACCCCTCCACAGAGACTTTCCAGTGAAAACACTCCAACTCCTCAACACCACTGAAGAGCTGCTGCATTACAGTCAGTACAATGGGAAAGCATTCTCCCACTAGCATCATTTAACTCGTAACAATGACTGCACACAGTGGAGATAAGGAGATGAGTTACTGTGCAAACATGGAACCATTCCTGATTCAATCCATCAAAAACACTAGGGAGAAGAGATGAATGGTGAATTGCTACACCGTAATGATGATTCTCCTGTTTTTTGACCAGTGGCGAGCCTAGAGGACCCTGGCGGCCTAAATTATTATTAATTTGTTATATTTTCCATTAGTTTGACCAAAATAACTTCATTTAATTGTGTTTAAAATGTCCAAAGAAATAAATCCTTCGAATCTGCCTATTCAGTTTCTATTTGAATGTTGATGTTCCGCCCGCTGTGAAGCATTTCTTGTTTCCATAGCAACAAGAACTTCCTGTCAACAGCGTAAACTCGCCTTCAAAATAAAAGCATGCCAAATTACACTTAAGACATACAACTGCAACGGAAGTAACAAACACAATGCAATATCCTTTTTAATTTCAAAGAACACAAATTGGGTTATTTACAGGTGTTGTTTTGTGTGGTAGAGGGTCGCTTTCATTGATGCGTTTTGCACCCCGGGGCGTTGTTTTGATATTCCGCTGAAGTATACGCCGTGACGTATTTTATTTTTATTTTTTCGAGGGAAGGGGTGGGGGTCAGAGGGCCTAGGTATAAAAGTAATAGCTCACCACTGTTTTTGACAATAACGTCCATTCTCCCTTCTTTAATTAATACATGATAAATATAAGTAATTCATTTGTTGTATATTTTTGATGAGAGACGATATACATTTTTTTTGATAACATTAGTAATCGTTTTTTAATTACAGCTTATTGTTTGAAACTTTTTTTAAATTTGTATTTATGTTTGTTCATCACCAAATAATTTGTAAAGATTTTGGAAACTATTTAAAAAATATGAAATACACCATGAATATCTTTCTTAAAAAGATGTATAGGTGCTTTACACACCATCATTTAACCATTCAACATCATGGCTTAAAATAGTAGGGTACTTTTTTAGTTTGACTGTTTGAAGAAGAATTAGTAAAAAAAAAATATATTATCTACTGCCTAAAAGTAAAGTGCCTTCCCTTGAGAAGAAAACTAGCAATACGTTTTATTATCATGTACTTTCTGATTGTAGATATGAGAAAAACATGATTAAATATGTTATTAACAATATGTCATCAAGTTATACCTAAATCTCAGACGCTGAGCAGGATAAAATAACAAATGAAGTCCTTAATTCATCCGGGAAATCATGTGTGACCAAACAGGAGGTAAGGAGCTCTCTTTAAAAGTTTAGCCAGTGGCAATATCACTGTGCCCTTGGGCCAGGCACACTCACTGCGCATCCCTCTGACTTCTGTACACCGTCATTAGAATGCATCAACACGTCCTGGCCCTGGTAATCAGCCAATTTAGAGATGAAATGAGCACGACGAAAGGCAAGTGAAACATTGTTTCGGCATACCACGACCGGACAAATACAATCAGCCGCATATTAAAACGTACCATGCACACGCAAACACATATACATATATATTCATCTACTGTAATTGGAAGCCTCACTCCCACTGTCATACCCTGCCTACGGCCGAGACATAAGTCAAAAAAGGTTATGTCATGTGAGGGGAGGAGTGTGTATCGAGCATGCAAGTGTGTGCGTGTGACTGTGTGTATCCTTAAGGCAAATGAAGTATATGCATGTTGCTATAGCAGTTCGCCAAGCCTCATTTAGACAAGCTAGCTTTCCAAACAGGCGATGAATAATTCTCTTTGAGCCCCCTCCCCTCCCTGCTGCTCCCTCCCTCCCTTTCCCTCTCTTCCTCCCTCCCTACAGAAGCTCTTGAGGTTGTCGTTCATTTTCTTTTTTTCTTTAAGGAATAAGACAATTTTGGTAGGAGAAGCGGCAGCCATGAGCTGCTCTTCCTCCGGGCTGAGATGGATTTATGATGCACTGTCAACTTGCGGCTGGAGAGAGAATGAGAAAGCATAGTAAACATGTTTTTCTCCTCCCGACCGTAATTTGAGGAGAGGAGGGTGGAAAGAGGGGAACGCAGCTGGATGCTTTTCCATAATCCTTCTCATTGAAAATCAAAATAAGCAAACACCCTCATGGTGAGAGGTGAGGTTCATATCAGTACTGTATGTAGTATCTCTACTGTGACGTGTTTCCATTCTCTAATGTTCAAAAAGCTCTTTATTTATCTTCAAAGCCCAGTGTGCTCTGATTGGTTATCTGCCCATCTCTGTTGTGAATGGACAACAGCTTAGAGAAATGTCGGAGATGTCCCACCTTTTATCCTATCACGTACAATTTGTTGGAGCGCGAGCCAATAGACACGTAAGTGTTACAAAGTGATGTCAAAGAAGTAAACAAAGGAGTCCATTGGAGGGAACACAGGGATGTTAGCCTTTGGAGACCATTGACATACACAAAAGCCTATAATATAACACACTACAGGGACACTGCAAAATAAGGCCTCTTTTAATGTCCTTCCACCACACAATACAGACTATTACAATCGTGTGCAATAACCTTGCTACGTGCAATATAAACTGTTTTACTTTAGTTATTCTGCTGCTATATCACTCAGCAATAGTGCAATACCTACAGTGGCCGACAGGTGCAAATGCTCTAAAGCACCCTAAAACACTTCAATCAGGAGCTGCCTCCTTTACTGGAGTTACAATGGGGCGGCGAGTGGGGAATCGTGTCTCATAATGGGTGCCCAGTTAACATCGTATGAAATGGATCTTGCCGATTTCAACGAGACATTATGGGGAAATGTGGAATTGTGGAGAGAGATGACTCTTACTCTGGGATAAATGCAACTGTTTTTATTCACTGCATTTTTCACACACACATCACTTTTAGGACTATACAGTGGGAGGAGGTGGAAGGATTCGCCCACGCGTCTTGGGTGGTGAGACACTCATCTCCCGCCGCCGGTGTTCCGGTTTAACTGGTTCCCCGATCAACTGGTTGACAGATGTGGAGGCGTGGCCATCGACTGAAATACACATTTCGATCGCTTCTTCTGTCGTTTACATAAATCTGTTGGTATATTTGGCTCGGTGGGAACACTTTGAGGCACATTCAGTACCAGTGTGTGAGGTTGTGGTTACGATGGCGATATCCGGACGCGAACAGCGAGGACTACAAAAAGAAAAACGAGTTGACTGGGGATGTCTGTTCAAAACATTGCGAGCTCCAATAAATCATTTAAACCAGCTATTGTTGGCAGACTTATTACTGAATATCGTTCCTAATGTGATACCAAGTCCATCTGAGACCTGTGTACACCTTCAGACAGCCTCCCAGTGAAGCACACGTTGTTTACTCACAGTTTGAAAGCAGCGTGGAGAAGTCTTCAGCTGTGTTAAGCTGTGATCCTCTCAGGTCAACTGATTCGCCCAGGGAAAATGGGATCCGCCCAGATTAAACTGTGTTACATCTTCTGTGGCTATCTACCAGCGATCATGTTTAATATGAAAGACACACACATACATCCCTTATAAAAACGGCATTCTGCAGCACTCATCCAGATCAAATGTGACTGTTAACTCGTGTTGCAAAGATAGCAGCAGAAATGTCATTGCTGCATGTGCAGGGATATTTAGACTTTAAAATGCTGATGGGTCATTAATCTTGGTCTCGGCAAACAATATTAGGAATCCTCTATTCAAACTACATAATATTCAGTGTCCATCGACATGAAAATAACAAAAAAGTTCATGCTGGACTCAAACCCGAGTCCCAACAGCAAAAGTCACTCCAGCCCTGCACTTTATGAGTGCGCCACGGATCAACACGACATATCGAACCACCACACTACAATATTTTAGATTAACCTTGTTAAAAAGTTCCAGAAAAATGCAACCCGACCATCATTTATAATGTGAGCGAATGTATGTACACTTTAAGCCATAATATACATATTATAATATAGTATACTGACTGAGGTCTGTATCAAGCCTCATTAAGACCCACCGAGATCAGATATCCTAGTTTATAAACGGGTATCAAATCGACTCGACATCATATTAATAACGATATATGATACAAATGTAAGACTGACAACAAGAATAGTTTGTAAAGGATTTATTGACGTTAGAATTATTAACAAAGCACTTATATACTAATAAAGGAATGGCTTATCTAAAGCCAGTTGAGTAGCACTTTAAATGTTTTGGCTCTATGAAGCCTGATGTACTGATTCTGTTTTCTTCAGGTTTGTATCTTCTTGGTCTTATGCACTTATTGTAAGTCGCTTTAGATAAACGTGTCAGGTAAATGCAATGTCATGTAATGTAATTGACGTGAGTGTTTTGAACACTGTTATTTTATTTTTGATTCTCTGGGAGGTATCGTGTTGATACGTGGCGTACTCATAACGTGCAGGGCTGGAGTAACTTTCGCCGTTGGGACTCGGGTTTGAGTCCAGCATGAACTTTTTTGTTATTTTCATGTCGATGGACACTGAATATTATGTAGTTTGAATAGAAGATTCCTAATATTGTTTGCCGAGACCAAGATTAATGACCCATCAGCATTTTAAAGTCTAAATATCCCTGCACATGCAGCAATGACATTTCTGCTGCTATCTTTGCAAAACGAGTTAACAGTCACATTTGATCTGGATGAGTGCTGCAGAATTCCGTTTTTATAAGGGATGTATGTGTGTGTCTTTCATATTAAACATGATCGCTGGTAGATAGCCACAGAAGATGTAACACAGTTTAATCTGGGCGGATCCCATTTTCCCTGGGCGAATCACAGTTTACCTGAGAGGATCACAGCTTAACACAGCTGAACACTTCTCCACGCTGCTTTCAAACTCTGAGTAAACAACGTCCGCTTCACTTGGAGGCTGTCTGAAGGTGTACACGGGTCTCAGATGGACTTGGTATCACATTAGGAACGATATTCAGTAATAAGTCTGCCAACAATAGCTGGTTTAAATGATTTATTGGAGCTCGCAATGTTTTGAACAGACATCCCCAGTCAACTCGTTTTTCTTTTTGTAGTCCTCGCTGTTCGCGTCCGGATATCGCCATCGTAACCACAACCTCCCACACTGGTACTGAATGTGCATCAAAGTGTTCCTATCCAGCCAAATATACCAAAAGATGTATGTAAACGACAGAAGAAGCGATCGAAATGTGTATTTCAGTCGAAGGCCACGCCTCCACATCTGTCAACCAGTTGATCGGGGAACCAGTTAAACCGGAACACCGGCCCTCCACGTCTCCAATGTTCGTTGTTGCGCATTACAGAGGATTCAGACATTGTACATTAAATATATAACTAAACACGCCTTTTCTCCTCCTTATCTCTTTCATGACTTTTCATTTAATACATTTTAAACGCTGTAATCAATACTCCAAAAATACCTCACGGCTGGTATCATTTCCGGTAGTTCCGAATGTTGTCTCATGCTACCCACGTCTGTAAACAAACGTATTCAAATAAACTGTACCTTCATTTAATTTTCAGCAATAATAATATCTCGACGTCTATAGTTGTAGTGTTGAAATCAGTAGGTTTCGGTGTGCAACACTCCGTGTCATATCGCTACTAAATTCACCTCTATAGTAAATGGTATATTAGCCACATGCTAAATGCTAACCGGAGATGAAGGATTTTAATAAAGCTTAACAACTGGTTGTGCACAAGAACTTCTGGTTTTTCAGTATAAAACAGCATTTAAACTGACAGTATGTTTATGGTACTTTATGCCATCAAAACCTTGATTTTAATTTCTAACAAGTCCCATTCAAATCCCCCGTGTTCGGCCACCTGCTGCACCTTTTAATTCTCCATTGTGATACTGCACTTTATGTACTTACGTTTCAAAGGCTTGTAAGCTACAGTTTGCACTGTTTCAATAAATGAAACTAATTTTCTCACCACATCTTTTGATTCATTTTGTCCAGCATTTGCAAGCTGTAGACTCTCTGTCAGAGCCATATATTGTATAATTAATGCTTTCAGTTTTCAGTTGAATTAATTCAATCCAAGTCAATGGAACACTCACAAAATGTCACCAAAATCACACTGTCCCTTTAAAATCTTTCAGAAAATGATATAAGTGTATCGAATTATATCGAATCGTATCGAATCGTATCGTTGGCTGAATATCGTGATATATATCGTATCGTTGGCTGAATATCGTGATATATATCGTATCGTTGGCTGAATATCGTGTATCGTATCGTGAGATGTGTGTATCGCTACAGCCCTAATAAACATAAGGAGTGTTAACTGGGAACTTGTTTTTGCCTAAATCCTGCAAAATCAGTACTGTGTCGATCTACCCAGGTCAGAAACCTGAGTTTCGCATGTGTACATGTTTGCTATATGTAAGGTCCTTGACAATTAAATAGTTTAGGGCTTCAATATATTAATTGAACCAATTGGAGTAAGGAGACGGTTAACTTCTAAGGGGGAATCACCTGTTGCAGGATGTATATTGCCAGCGGTACATTTATTTTCACAATAAGTGTTTTGCACGCTGAGAATTGAATGGAAACATGTCAGGCTGTGTTGTACATGGTAGAGTCTGAGCTTACTTTAATTGAAGGACTTCTTTTCGGATAAAACCTTGGCAGGCATATGTGAAAAAAGATTGTGGCAAACACATGAGAAGCAGAGGAACACGGAGTGAGAGTGTTGAAAATATTGTTTTCTTTAATCAATTTTTGCCATGTGTCACAAAGAGTTTGTGTTGGATATGTGGTTAGGTATCAGTGCTGCCAATTATTTAAGTCATTTGTACACCTCTACTTGGGCAGTTAATGTGAATGTGTGCAATTTTTAAAGCCATAAGTTTTGGGGAAAAGAATTGGGGCTGTATGATTTGTGATTATTTCAATTGATTTTGGAATTGCGATATAATTCTCTGTATATATAATATAAGGATCTGTACCGACCAAATGTGTTCGGTTCAAATGTGTGTTTTGTTAAGTCTGTAGAATATGATTTATAGGCTGGGATATCCTTACAGCTTCACTAAATCTCATTCAACATTTTATTTTGGGGGTGGGGGGCATTGGGATATTTTTTTTAAATCCTCTGGAGCAGAGAGAGGAGCTGTGGATTATTGGTATTGATGAATGCATCAGTGTTTCTTAGGGTCAAAAACACTAAACTCACAACTTCAAATGAAAGCGTTTAGTTTATTTAATAAAAGAGCACATGTTCAATGTGAAAAGTGACAGTAGATATAGATTACTTGCAATTTGGTGCTATATATATATATATATATATATTTAAGCAATAGCTCACGACAGGCCGTGGTATATGCTCATGATATCACAGCTAATGTGCGTGGTCCGGCCCGACGCGAAGCGGTTTGCTTTTCAGCCCAACTGTATACTGTTTTTCTCAGGCGCGGAGGGATACTGACTTGTTGTGAAAAGTAACTTACAATTATACCCGTGGTATACGCTCAGTATATCACGGCTAAGAACCAATCAGATGGCTTGATTTGACTTGTCCGTTTTATAAATATATATATATATATATATATATATATTAATGCTGTCAAAATGATCGCCTTAACGGCGGTAATTAATTTTTTGAATTAATTGTGTTAAAGTATTTAACGCATTTAACACATGTGCAGAATGGCCCTCCAAGACAATGCGGGAAACACAGGACAGTATCCTCTTTTCTCAGGATAATACACAGAAAATGCCGTCGACAGTTAATTCAGACTATTTCTCTTTTTCCATATATACCCGTTGACAGCGAGGTCTTGGGGCAAATATCTCAAAACTTCTGCAAATAAAACTCGCATGAAATTGTCTAGGGCTAAGAAGAAGTATATGTTTTATATGTTGTGGGTGAATTGACCCTTTAAGCTGTGTTGTTAGAGTCTCTTTGTGTGACCCTGTGCAGCGGCAGGTCATTCTGTGTCTCCTCTGAGGCACAACGAAGCCTTTCTTCACATCATTCTTACTTTGCTGATCCATCATTACAACAGTAGCTGAGCACTGCCACGCTTTGCTGCACGCCGTTTCAATCAATGTCAATGTCAGCAGTACGAATCATCATGGCTGATTGAGAAGGCGTCTGCGTGTGTGTGTGGGCACACTGTTGTGAGTCGGTGGCAGCCCACGTGGGGTGTATGCAAATGCCGTTGTAAGACAGCTGAATGCCTGTGCTTTACTGAGATGGAGGCACCATGGGAAAATGAAAAGACCGGGAGAATAATGACAGATTTATAATTACAGAATCTAGCATTCAGCGCTACTCAGCAGCAACTGTCGAGGGAAGGCAATCTGGGTGTAATTTCTGCTGATCAGGCTTGACATAAACTTAAGGGTCACACTACATGTTTGCCACACACAGACGTGGATGCACATGCACGCAGGTGCACGTGCTAACTCTCCTTTGTGCAGTTGTGAGAAACCCACACACAGAGACATACAGAATGTGTCACACTTACATTTCACAAAAAATTGTGGTGCGACAGCAAATTGCCTGGTTAATTTGCGAGAGCTAAAAGCATCAAGTAAGCGCCGGTGTCACTGATGAATGAATGTATTACAGTCTGTCTCTAAATCACAGCAGATACATCCGCTTCATGGAAAGGGAGGTAACTGATTCAATTTACAGAGGAGACAAATGATATGGTTGTAAGGAGCTAAGACAAAAAACGAGCACACTTTTAATTTTAGACTGTTCCCAAAGTTTAAATCGAACAACTTGCACTTAGAGTAATCATAGGTCGAGAGAAGCAAATGCATTTTAAACAGGCTATCAGTGATTATAACTAGCTTGTGGAAATAACTGCACATGTTACATTTCCATTCCATTTGAAGGTAATGTAGGCCACACTTTAGTGCGCAGCTCCCAAAATAATACACCAGACATGCCCGTGGCCTCGAAGCCAGAGCTTTGCAAGCGTCCTCGTCTTCTCCCAGATCATTTTTAGAATGTCTCAGACGAGTGGGTTTTGTCGAAGGACATTAAAACGAAACAGTGTAAAAGCAGAAACAAGCTGTTCTGCAATCTTCACTGACTTTGTTTTCCATCAAACTGTTTCAGTGCGAACTATGATAGTATTAACCCTTAAGTTATTATTTTCCATTTAAGCTATTTTCAATGTTATCTAAAATAAATGACAGCTTTAGACTGGTGGCTGTTTGTGAGGCCAGAATTCACTCTGCAACACACACAAAATGTGGAGCTGTGTTATCTACAATTCTTTCATTATTAATTGCTTCCTGCCATTGTAGGAATACATCATTTGTCAATCCAGCCCTCTGTGCAGCCTGTCGCTTTTTGCAAAGTTAAATCCATTTTGCTATTGTGTCAGATTGAATGGGCCAAAACCCAGTTTGCACAGGATTGCTAGTATGCGTCCTGACTGAGTGCAAGCTGTACTGTTTAGTTCTTTTTGGTCTCATTTGTAATCCTCGAACGAATTTCAGTCTCTGTCCCTCGCAGTCCAACGACACAAGTCGGGCAGCCATATAGTTCACTCGGTTGACCTGGCGCCCCACTCCCCGCTGCGGAGGCCCCGGGTTCAAATCCAACCTCAGGACCATTTGTGCGTCTTCCCCTCTGTCTACCCCATTCAACTCTGTTTCACTGTCACTGGTGGCTCCAAAAATGGTCTTAAAGACAAACACACAATTCTGTCAGAATCAAGAACTAAATGACTGACAACTTCTGAATAAGTTTATTCTTATTAAATGCATTTAGTTTGTACCTTTTATTTTCCCTTGCAACGTCTCATTGTTTATTATATCTTAACTATTAAGGACCTATGTTACTGATCACAATTTGGGACCATTAAGCAGTTGGACTAGTTTTGTTTTTGGGGTATTTAATTTAAAAGGTGACACCAACGAACAAACATCACTCTGAAAAATAGTGAAATCATCTTATGTCAAATCATGCCAGAGAAAACATTCTAAGTTTTGCTTTAAATGTCAAACTGAGCCATGGCCCAAACACAAACTCAATCGTGATAGATTATGTTTGGTCATGTCTTTGAAAACCCCTTGAATAAAGCACTCCATAGATTCAGGCAAAATCTGAATGTGGGTGTTCCATTTCACATATCCCAATTGCGTCTTTGACTTTGACATAGATACTTAATAAAACTCCAGGAAGCGTACCACTCTGACGTGATTTCTTTGCTCCGCAGGTGTGTTTGCAACATCGACTGCTCCCACATCAGTTTCAACCAGGTGTGTGCCTCAGATGGACGTTCCTACGACAACCCCTGCCAGGTGAAGGAGGCGTCCTGTCAGAAGCAGGAGCGCATCGAGGTCAAGCACCTGGGCCGATGCCAAGGTCAGAGCCCCAAACAATCACTGCCAAAGTCACAACAACACCTGCAAACACTCAGCGGAAGCCTTTAATCTGGCAGGTGTTCACTCGGGGTGAAGTGAGGCCGTGGAGACAGACGGGACCAAACACAGGCAGCACACCCTATATTTCCCTCAAACTGCAGCTCCAAACACATTTCAAAATTACACTTCCACTCAATTATGTTTTGGAATAGCGTGCGAAGATAATCCCCAAATCCCACATCCTCCTCTGCTATGTATATTGATAATTGTACTGAAAGGTAATCCACCCTTTTTAGTGTACTATCTTTTATTTGGGTGCGGTTTTTGTTTGTTCCGGGGATAATGTTATTTTAATAATCTCTGTGCGCTAAATCCCTCAACCGAGTCCCGTTGCTAATGCACATGGGAGAAGTCAAAGGCACATTGTTCTTTTGAGGATGTTTTTTATTTGATTTTCTTTGAGGTATGATCAGCCAACATCTTAATATGGACTCATTTGGCTTCATACGAAATCTAGCTAACGCTGGTGGAAAGGGAGGCAGTGAAGGGGGGCTTTTATTGTGTAGGGGAACAATCAAGCGTTTGATTGGCTTGGCATCACCGGGGACCAACAGGACAATTGATCGAGATGTGAGAAGCAAGATGTAGGCTTTGAGAGGTAATGGGGAGTAAAGCAATCAGGGCTAACCAGGTCTGGAACACAAATAGAAATCTGTATTCCCCCACCTCACACCACCCCCATCGATCCACTCCACGCATTCTGTTTCAATAAGGGACAGTGGGGAGAGAAACAAATGCCAAGACACCAAGGGACTAAAACCTAGGTAAAAGTAGACCTCGTGTTAGCTACAGATGTAGCACCTCATTTCGGACGTCCCTACCGCAGTGGGGTCGTGATCGGCACGGAGTCCATCCTCGCAGAAAGGAAAACCCCCTGCATGACTTGATGCGCCCCCTTGATAAATGATAATGAAACCAGCTGTAATGGATCATGGATCCACCAGGGGGAGCAGTGATTAAAAAGCTGCCACACTGGAACTCATGTGAAATAAACAGCTGATAGATGTATGTCTGATTACTATGGCGGATCTTTGTTAAGATCCATATGTCACGGATAGGATCACATTATGTGCTAAATAAGAGACATGTAATCATTTACAAAACTTCACCATGTTTTTATTTAACAAAATAATGTTGTTTAACCACGTTAGCGTACTACAATTCTACAAAAAAACAATCGGTTTATTTTTTCATCAGGAAATCTAGCCCGGCTCAGACGATTTTTAATCATCATTTAATGTATCATATGTTCGCTGAATTGACATGAAAGCACTTAGAAATATGAATTTGCTGTGTGGAGCTAAGAAAAATGAAAGTAGGAAAAAATGTATTTTCAAAGTAAGGCATTTTTGCAGCTGTAGTCTTGTTTAGCCTCTCCCCTCTGAGCAGTGTTACAATTAATTTAGTCACATATTTGATTTTTAAATATAAATAAGTATTTAATACATATAATACTCAAGGTTCTGATCTCGCTTAAACACTGCTTTGTTTCCTAAATTTTAATCGTCGTCTGAGTCAATAAATAATAAGAAATATTCGCATCATAATCCTGGGAAATACTACCTCCTTTTTAAGCAATACATTCACAGACTTATGGGGAGAAACATAATCAATCACTATAAAATGCTAATGATTGAACGGGAGATGTTGTCTAACCATTGTGAAAAGAGGAATTCAATGCGGCAATAAGGCGAGCAAAAAAAACAAACATTATTCCTTCTGATCTTTGCTCCATTCTACCTTAATGCTTCTGGGGAGATGGCCTCTCACTTTGAAGAGAATGGTTCACATAAATACGCATGAACTAGACGGGTGCCGAGCGACCGATTGAACCCTTTTGTTGAGATAATAATTCACATTCGACTCTCTGCACTTGTAACCCTTAATGGAGGGCCTTTCAGCTACAGGAGAGGTTGTGCCCTGAGATCCGTTTGAATGTGTTTTTGGCCTTTCCAGGCGACATCCTAGGCGGAGACGGACACTTCGCGAGGACCGACACCACAGGTGAGTGCATGTGTACCCGGGGGCGCATTGCTTGATAACATGTGCTGCCACTCAAAGCAGCATTACTTCTGACTCTCAATTATCTTTGTATCTGTTGCTCTCAAGACTTCATTTCTGTCCAACCTCTTTGTTATCTATCTCTTCCTCTCTTATCCTCCGCCTTTCTTATGCAGCGCATTGTAATGTATGTTCAAAGGCAGCCTGGGGCACATGTGCTTTCAGTCTTAATGGATGGTGTGTGTGTCGTTTGTGTTTGTGCAGTGGTGAAGGAAAAGGATCCGAGGAACGGGCTGGCCATCGGCCTGTACATCCCCTGTCCGGACCACTTCAAGAACTACTGCGTGCACGGCGAGTGTCAGTTCCCCAGCGTCGTGGCCCAGCCCTCCTGCAGGTACACACAGTGTTCTGTGATATATCACTGAGCAATTTAAACGTTTCTACAATGTATTCATGTTATTACTGGCTACTTCACTCCTTTTATACTCAAACTCTCTCTGATAATGCTGCTACTAATCTTTTTACCCTGGAATTCGTACCTATTTGAATCTACTCAGCTTTTTTGATCTGTGCTGTTCCCTTTGCTGTAAATGTTATGATGTAACTATACTTAGGAGAGAAAAAGCACATGCAGGGAGGGTGCAAAGTGAATATATGGATGATATCACTATCGTGGTATTGGGGAAACATGCCCTTTTAAAAACTGGATTGTATTATCCTTATGAAGCTTTGGGGCTTTCTTAAACAATACAACGCTTCAGGGCTGAAAACGGAGGGAAATCTGGTTGCTTTAAAAATGAGAAGCAGAACATAAAAGAGGCCCTATTATGCTCTTTGGGGTTTCCCCTTTCCTGTAGTGTGTTATAAAGGTTTTTGTGCATTCAGCAAAATCCCAAATAATGACATCACTACGTAACACTTTGCACTCCAACACGTAGTATGTGATAAGCTAAGTGACGGGACATTTCTTATCAAAACAGAGCCGGCCAGCTAACCAATCAGAGCAGACTGGGCTCTGGTTTCAGACAGAGGGGGGAAAGAGGTGCTGCAGCACAGGCAGTATGAGAACAATACAGAGCTTTTTGAACATTAAAGCATGGAGACATGTCCCAGGAGAGACACTACATACAAATATGACCCTGAAAAGGAACATTATATATCCTCTATTATATTCTTCAGTTTTAGCATAATGAATTGAGTTGGCAAATTCACCAAGGTGTTTTTGTATTTATTTTTTATTATTTCTTCTTGTTAGGCTTATCGTCATAAAACTTGTGGGGTGTAGCGTGGGCCATGGACCTTTTGGAGTGGACCCATATCACAGGGAGCATACACGCATTCCTTTTCACTTATGGAAACGGACTTGGCCCTTCTCGTTCTTAATTAGTTGAATGGGTTTTTAATAGCTAGCCATCATTAAGGCTCTATCTGTAATAGCTAATTGTAAGCTACAGTGCATGGAATGTTATGTAATAATCAATTAAACCATATTCATCCAAGTTATTATTGGCTACAGTGGTTTTACATTGTATCTCAGACTGACTATGGCTATAAACACATCCTACATAGAGCAAGAAGACTATCTTTTCACTTCCAATTTGATAATGCTCTTACTTCCTTAAAATGTAAGATGTAGGATGGCTAGTCAGTTTAACGTTTAGTGTAAGAGCCTGTTTATTTTTAATCAGGCTTGTTTATCTTGAATGAATACGAGCCAGAGAGCCAAGAAAGGGAAGTGTATGAGATCCGGCTGGAATTCTGCACTGCTTCAAATGAATCATGTCGGTGTGTCCTCCTTCCCTTCACATCATGGTTTTATTACACAAGCTTCATTTTGATTTGATGATGATTTCATCGAGAGGACCCACAATTTGTTGCACTGTCATGTCTGCCAATGATAACACTTGGCTGTAAACACACCACCGTCATTGGTGATTGACATCCAGAAGCTGTGAAATGTTGTAGTATTGTTAACAGAAGCAAACAAGCCTAAACAACAAGATAATTGGCTTGTTTGCTTAAGTTCTCAACATTCTAACAATATTGTACAATTCTAAGCGTTGATAACAGTTTGTTACGTTGTTCCCAAGTGGCCAAAAAACCCTGGCGGAAACCAAGCCCTAATTCTAGCACTAAACTTAATCCATCCCCATTAAAAATGATTGTGGCTTTATTCCTACTTGGATGACACTTCTGTTGGTTTGGCCAGCATTTTAGCTACGATAACTTGTCACCAAACGAGCTTGAAAGATTTTTTTGAAAAAAGGACCAAGTGTGCGCACATCCTGGCAGAAAACACTTCACTGAAGGAGACAACAGTTGTTAGCACACCGTTTGGCACCAAATAAATCATTCGTTCAACGTTTTGAAGGAAAATATATTCAGAAGTTTTAAACTCGGCTAAACCGAGAGTTTAGATATAACTCGTCTGTAGAGATCCCTCACTGCAGTGAAACCGTGTGCTTGGAAGTCAGTCTGTGATGGAGGCACACAACTTAAACAAGAACTAAACTTAGTCGAGAGAAGTCTTGGAAGTTCCCTTGGACTGTGAGCCGTAGGGTCGTCGGTTCAAGTCCCCGAACAGACCTAAATATGGAGTGTGGACTGCTACTTGGAGAGGTCCCAGTTCACCTCCCCTGCCGTGGTGCCCTTGAGCAAGGCACCGGACAACCCCCTTCCCCCCCCGGGTGCTGTACAATAGCTGCCCACTGCTCCTAGTACTAGACTACTAGGATGGGTTAAATGCAGAGGCCAAATGTCACTGTGTGCTGTGTGCTCTGCTTGTGTGACCATTAACAACGGGTTTAATCCCTCCCATTCTATTCTAAAAAATGGTTCAGAAAGATGTCATCACTTTGAAGGACATACTGTTCATATTTTGTATAGAAAAAACTGGAAACTGCCACAAATTCAGACACACTTCACACACACTTACAGAACAGCAGTCTCACAGCTGAAAATGACAGCTCTCGTACATATTCACACAAAATCCACAAGCATTTACATAAAGGCACAATGAGGAGTGGTATACCCAGCACACACACACTCGCACGCGCACCACACACACACACACACACTGAATGTCTTTTCCAGCCTGATAGTGTAGCAGCCAGGGGGTCCTGGTATCCCTCCCTCCCTCCTCTATCTCTCTCTAACCTCTCTCGTACTGCCACACATCCTGCATGCATACAGAGCAGTGCTCAGCGGAGAAGGGGTGTGGAAGGTCTCTGCTGCCCCCTGGAGGCTAGAGGCGGTGTGTCCTAATGAGAAGGAAAGCCGGTACAGTGCGAAACGGGGCACAAACCACAAGCAGAACAAGGTTGCAACGTCGATCTCTTTCCCAGCGTTAGGTCGAAGGGATTGAGAATGTGAAGGAGACTGTTGTGTGCCGTGTGGTGTGCGTATTGATGCTAATGAGGAGTGCACGTGTTGGTGGGTAACACCTCCCGGGATGGACAGGAGACAGGGATAGAGAGGATGATGGATTGAGATTAGAGAGTGATATAGCATGTCCTCTCTGAGGACACACTTCATCTGTCCTATTAGTCGTGTGTGTGGTGTGTGTGTGTGTGTGTGTGGGTGGTGTGTGTGTGTGTGTGGTGTGGTGGGTGGTGGTTGTGTGTGTGTGTGTGTGTGTGTGTGTGTGTGTGTGTGTGCGTGTGTGTTGGCTACATTGGACAACACCGATGCGATGATATGCTTTTTCAGGTGGTTTTTCTCTAATACTGAATAATATTAATGTTTCCCTCTTCATCCTCTTTTGGTCCAAAGGCAACAACGCTGTGGACCATCACATCACATCTGTGACGCAGTTCATATCGCCCAGTTACAATTTGGATTTAAGACGGCAAACTGTGACCCCCTCCTGAACAGAGATATTGTTATTCCCTATTTTATGATCACACATTCATATGATAGATACAGTCACGACGACACCTGAATTCTGTTTATACGTGAAATACTCATAGATATAAAACCTCAAAATATACTGACATTATCCACAGATATGAGGTCAAGACTCTGCGTAATATTCGTGTTACCAATTTGCAAGGATGCAGACCTCGGCACTTATCACAGATTACAAGAGGTACCCACATAATACCAGTCCTGTGTTGTACTGACCGTAGCATCCCAAGATAGCCAATCACAGTGGCTTTAGCTTCCTTATCTCTGGTGTTAAGTGTGTGTCTGGTTTGTATAGCCACATTTGCGATCTACGCTATCATCCCGATAATACAAATATGCTTAAAACTCTTCAAATAATACGCTAACATACAGAAGTAATATTACAATACATGTGATGAAGTAATAGATATACTGTTTGTATTCAGTAAACAAAAATGGACATTCATCACAATTACTTCGTATATGTTATCTTCCCATTCCTAGTTACCTAGCCTGCAGCCTCTGAACACACAACTATATGTCCAGGTTTAGTGTTGACAGAGTCCGAAAACCATGATGAATGTCGCTGCTAACTTCACAAATACACTCTCCCTCCTTCCCTTTAACACCGCCACCTTATCTGTCATCTACACCGTCCCGGCAAAGAAAAATCACACTCACCACACTGCCACACAAACGCATTGTTCCCCCTCAACAGGTACCCACGTCTCCATTAGGAGCACGGAAATAATTAACCTGTCTCTCAGTGTGAATGACTCTATTCCCCTCTCTTTCTCTTCTTCTCTGCGTGCGTGTGTGTATGTGTGTGCGTGTGCGTGTGCGTGTGCGTGTGTGTG
>RQJG01051567.1:0-29353 GCA_009756435.1 Chionodraco myersi
GTAGGCCCGTCACGATAATTAAGTTTGTTGAACGATACATTTTCCCCGAAATTATTGCGATAAACGATAATATTGTCGGCACTGTTGTAAAACCACTTTAGACCACTGACATAATGATAATATATAATCATTCAAGTACATCCTTTCAAACAGAACTTTTTATTGAACATTCAAAATGGCAAATGAAATGTGAAATAATATTCAAATATATAAATTATATATAATAAATAAAACAAATGAATTAAATTATAATAAATTAATTAAATCACACAAAACCAAAACAATCAATTAAATAGACTCTGGCTGGAAAACAGAGCTCTCTCTATCTATCTATCTATTTATATATATATTAGGGCTGTCAAACGATTACAAATTTTAATCAGATTAATTACATCTTAAAAATTAATTAATCATGATTAATCACCATTCGAACTATGTCCAAAATATGTCATTTATTTATGTATATTGTTGTGGGAATGGAAAGATAAATGAAAGAAGGCGGATGTATCCATTTAACATACAGTATCTATGTTTATTATAAAAAATGTCTGCATGTCAAAATGAAAGACAACCCACACACCTATCAATCATCAAACCGTGGGGTCTTAATTCATTACGTGTTGATTTCTATCAACGGGGGAGTACTTCAGGAAAGTCGACAGAGGGGGGGCGGCTAGTGGAGTACTTCGTGACCACAGAGTGTGAACGTTGTGATCAGCTGTTTTAGCGCAGTTCTCCAGTGAAGGGGGGAATCTCCCTCCGCAGCCGGTTGGCGTAGTTTTGGCACAGTTCCGTTGTACAGACCGACGTTAACAGCAGCCCTGTCTGTGCACACGGAGACCGACTCTGTCGTCCGGTGATCTAACCGCCTTCTGGAAAAGCTTCACAAGTACGTCGGTACGCTTTGTGACACAAGTGACGGTACGCATTTCAGATTAGGCACAAAACCTGCGTACCAGTTATGTGCACCCCTGTACCAGAGCCATATTATTACTATTATAGAGAGGCGAAGTCCCTCCCTTTCCGGGAGCCTCCATGGGACCCCGGAAGCGTAAAATTATACATTGAAGTCAATGGAGAGAGAAAGGTTATCTTTTGATCCCGTTTGAATTGTGCCACGAATGACACATATGATGTTTGTCAATATAAAAGAATATTTTGCAAGTCAAAAA
This sequence comes from Chionodraco myersi, assembly GCA_009756435.1. Lineage (NCBI taxonomy): Eukaryota > Metazoa > Chordata > Actinopteri > Perciformes > Channichthyidae > Chionodraco > Chionodraco myersi. Next base: position 1,173 of record RQJG01051567.1, read on the forward strand.
AATTAAAATGTGTCGTAAAACTGTGAAGTTACACATTTTTTTGTGTGAAACCGCTGAGTGAACTACAGGTCTCTTGGTCTCGCACAATACGCGTCACCCTCACAAAGACGGCCGTCACGTTAGCAAATTTCACCTGTTTCTTTCAGAATGAGAATAAAAGTATAAAACGAGGTGAACATCACTACAAGTCTGGACACGTTGAGAACTGTACATACACGAAAGGGGAGTTAGTCGGTTCTGTAAGAGCAGCGGGACCGGCTTTACAAGATGTTGGTGAGTAATATGAGTGCAATGTGTAACGTTAATGTCAGCTAGCTAACATTAGCTAACAAGGTACACTAACGTGTTTTGTTTCAGTAACTAGTGTTCTCCTTTAGAACTTCGTGGTCTGTGTGTATGCTGTGGATAACATTAGTGTTCACAAGAACAAGGTAAACTCCCGTGTTTTGTTTTAGTTGCTCTTCAGATTGAAGCGGCCAGTTTTATATCGACTATACTGTAGGTGTGATCTCCTTTTACATCTCGTTGTGTCATTTGAGTTTATTTGCTGTGTGTAGATTCAAGGGTTTTGGTTATCTTGTCAATTTGTTTGGTTATCCAGGCACAGCTGTGTGTGACTCCCTCGGGTACACTGGTATGTGCTTTCCTAATGTAGAGAGCATTGATTAATTAATAAACTACACACTGAGTCTAGATCCTGACCAAGTCCTTTTTTATTGTTGATCAAATGTTTTTCAAAAATGTATTCATACACATTTAGAAAAATACAATGTACAATAACAACCAGTACAACACACATTACAAAAAATACAGAAAAAACAAACAATAACAACAATCAGACAAAACTATGGAAAAATAACCCCTCCCACCCCCAGATCCGGACCATCCTTGTATTATTGCTCATTCAATCTATTATAGCATGCTAACAAACATGGTACTTACTTAATTTGTACAGATCTGCATGGGAGACGATGGCGCGATGCAGAGCGCTGTCTGTGATTGTGCACGGGGGATGTACAAATGCAGCCACGCTGCAGCATTGGCAATATGTGCCATGTGGCAGAGCGCTCCACAGATGTTGAGTGCCAGTGGAGGAAGCCTGGCACTTCCAAAGTAGTCCAGCCGGTGTCTCAACTCTACCAACAGTGAGAGGAGACATACAACCCACTGGCCAGAGACATCGCCACTCAGGATGTAGACTGGGTCAGGTCTGCACTGAGGGGCGCACAGTGTGGCATGGCATGGCTTTTGTCACCTGAGCCAGAGCCGCGGCCTCAACATCAGGCCATTGTCACCGTGCCGGAGCTGGTGAAGGGGCATGGGGGTCGGGGCTTGAGGCAATTCTTGCCTCAATGCGACTGAGCAGAGACCAGCAAGCTGCCATCCAGACAGCCACCGGAGGACAGCGGACAAAGTGGCAGTTACACAGGCGGGGCAGGTTGACAGCCAGCAAGTTTGGTGCTGTGCTGCGGTCGGGACTTTCATCCACTCCATGCGCGTCCCTCATGAAGAGGGTGCTCGGGGGGTACAACTTGGACGGAGTCATGGCTGTCAACTGGGGGGTTGTAAACGAAGGGGTGAAGGCTTTTGTGCAGGCCTATCAGGAGACAGTGTTCGAGTCTGGTCTCTTTGTGAGTGAGTCGGTGTTTTGGGAGCATCCCACGATGGACTTGTGCAGCCATCTGCCCTGCTGGAGGTGAAGTGTCCACCATCATTATATAGGATATATATATATATATATATTTGTATACATATCTGTAAATTGTATAATTTTATTTGATTTAAAAGTATTTTTGATCTCTGTCTATAAACACAAACTGAGTAAGATTGACAATAAAGTTGACTTTGAAAAATATATATATTCTTTATGAAATTAGTTGACTGTTGGAGAAATGAATCCAAATGAAACGTTGGACTGAACTACAACTACGCCTTTAAATCTCTACGGACTGTTTTTCAGTGGGATGGCAAGTTCCTATCTTTAAACATTTATTAGTTTTTTCTCAGAACAGATTTGATTTTCTGAAGTTAATTTAACTTAACAATGTAAGGTCATTATTAAAAAGGTACAATCAATTTGTTTAGGGTTGAATAAAATAATGATAAACATTTCATTTGGATAATTTACTGACAGAATAAGAAACTCAATGAGGCTCTACTCACCTGTTCCTTTTTATAAAGTGAAACAGTTGAAACGATAGATTTTAGTAAACTTAAAAACAACCTTCTCCAAAAGCTATCAAGGAATATACCGAATACTTGTTTTAGAACTTTATTACATATTTTTATATAAATAGAAGCACAACTTCATGTCATACAATACATTGACTTTGTTTGTAATTGTGTAAAAAAATAAAGCATTGATTAGCAAGCAGGACCTGCAGGAACAGAGAATGGTGATGGATGGAGCTGGGAAGAGAGAAGAATAAAGAAAACAGATCAACTTCATTATCGGATATTAAAAATTCAATTTCAAAACAAGTTGCCACTCCTACAGTTTTCTAGTATGTAAAGATGATTTCACATGACCTATGCAAAATATCACACTCAATACATGTGTGTCTCTGGGGGTGCATTGTGCCTTTGATGTATATAAATAATATACCATAACCAAATACTATTACGTACAGTGGAAATCAGGTTGCCAGAGCAGGTCAGTCCAGTGTGCATGTTCCTCAGGGTCTCAGCAGTTACAGGGGAGGGAAAGGAAATAAAAGAGAAAAAGGTCAGTAACAACACTTTAAAGAATTATCTCTTTTAATAATGTTCTATCAGTAATCACTCAACTACTGTCTTTCCAACAAACAGATTGACTCACTATCATCACAATGAAACACGTCCAGAAGAATGGACCACAGATGGAAATTAGCTATTAGTTATAATCTGGCATATTGCATCTCTTCTCTTTGCTGAGATTAATGTTTTTGTATGCATGGTCCTTCTATATATAAATAAATGTCATGCAAAGCTGCCTGCCTGCCTGCCTTCCTTCGACTCTCCCTGAACTGCCTGATCTTTTAATGTTCAATGTTAACCATTTGAGCAGATAGCATTAAGTAGAAAAGATCGCAGATGCTAATCTGCCGTTAGCCTACCTCCCGCCCTCTTAGCACCTGGTTGAGGGGGCGATAGGCTCCTCTTCAAATGTTTCACAAAATACTTACCATCTTGACTACTCTTACTGTTTAACATTTGGGTTCACTTCATGTTAAGGCTAATACAAATGACAAGGCTAAGTAATGTGATGCTAACTAACGTGCTCGCTACTAGCTATGTAGCTAGCTTGACTGTGTTCCATGCACAACATGTGTATTACCTGATATGTTTGGTCCAACGACTGGTCCTTTCATCAGACGGGAAGCGATAGAACGAGCTATGATCTATAAGTATGATCACTTATGTGATTACAACCTGGTACAAAGCACACAGGCATCTTGTAAAAGTGAATTTATTTTTAGCAATCTCTTATTTATTGGAGGGAATAATCAGTTATGAGATCTTCTTCTTCTTCCCTTAAATTACGAGTCGCAACCACTTGGATCATTATCGCCTGTGACATCACTTACGCGAGCCAGAATGGGATTTGGGATTTGTAGTCTTTGTAGTCGCGTATTTTTCATAGTCTTATATTTCAACAGTTTTACGACAAAATGTGACTTTTTTAACATGGAACTTATTGTTTAAGATTGACAAACATCATATGTGTAGTTCGTGGCACAATTCAAACGGGATCAAAAGATACGTTTTCTCTCCCCATTGAATTCAATGTTAATTTTTCGCTTCCGGGGTCCCATGGGCCGGAAGTAGATGGGCGTGACTTCGCCTCTCTATATGGCTCTGCCCTGTACTACAGAAAAAGTATTCTCCGTCGGGACTTCCTGCAACAACACCACGCCGTTATCAAAGATGTTCTATTGAGAAGACGATCACTACGTGACAAAAGTTTTCAAAACCGTGGCTACTGAAATCAATCTTACTAACTACTGTCTGTGCAATTTACTCCGCGAGAGTTGGCAGACTTTATTTTGCTTACTTTAACATCATTTTTCATGGTGGGGCTAAGCCATTTCTTGGTATGGGTGTAGCCTACCCCAGCCATACCCTGGCGCTGCCACTGGTGGCATGTATGGGGCGGGCCATTCTGCACATGCGTTAAATGCGTTAAATATTTTAACGCAATTAATTCAAAAAATGTATTACCGCCGTTAACGCGATAATTTTGACAGCACTAATATATATATACATATACACATTGTCTCACAAGCAAAAAAAAACCTCCTTAAAACAACACTCAAGTGTACAGTCTACTGTCCATACAAAGACCCAGATGCCTCAACAGGCCATATCCAAATCTGTATTTCAAAGTTTTCGAGCAAGGAACACCAACATGTTTGCATTGTCAAATGCATCTTTGATTGTTAACTGTCGGGAATGTGGGGGCTCTCTCTGTGTTTGCTCCCAGCTGGGAAAACGGAATGGGGTGGTTGTGTTTTAGGTGTAGTTTAAGATTTGTGGTTGTGGTCGCGTGATGATCCTTGTCTACAATTTAATAGCCACCTCTATCGGGGTTGTGGGTTTTGACGCACCTCTCTTTGTTTCCAAACAATTCAGCGGAGATCGTAGTTGAATCAGATGAGCTTTATTCATTGATCCACACGGTACATACAGGAGGACACATTTCTTCGCTTCATAATAACTAAAAGGTGTATCATTTTCCAAAGTAACAAAAAGAACACGGTCAAAAGACTTTTCCGTTTCCCCGTATACCACCCCCAGCTGTGTCCTATCAATCTACCATATATAGGCATAGCCATGCATGTGATACTGACGCACATATAACAAATAATAAGTGAGCCTTAAATGAATGCATTTTAAACCATAATGTGACTCACAAAAATAGCCGATAATTTACAGTATAATCTAATTTATATTATTATTAAGCCTAACATTCAGACAATAATAACAAAAGGAAAAATGGCTCTAACATACCAGCCCCTAATTGCTTATTACATAGCAATTACCAATAATAATACATCAACAGAGTCATTTTAACAAAACATAACGTCCATTCGTAGCATATTTGTATACTTAAGTCCATAGTATATTGTATACTTTCAAGTCCATGTAAGACCAGTACTGGAGTGTGTAGGTCTAGTACTAATTGTCTGTAATGGTCTGCGTTCAAAAGGCAGCCTTTGATGGGGAGGGGGTAGGAGACCAAGAGTCTAGTCCTTTGGTCTAACAGTCAGAGGTGCATGTGACTGAAAGGCTTAGTAGGCTCAGTCTGTTGCCTCCAGGAGCAGACATAACTTAGTTGTGGGTCTTTCGATCGTACTTGTCTTGGGTTTAACCAGGACACTCCTAACAAGTCCTTTTGAACCAGGAAGGGTCTTAACTACGCGTCCCAGGAGCCAAGTGTTCCTCGGTGCGTTCTCATCAACGATGACGACCAGGTCTCCGGGGATGAAGTTTCTTTTGATAGTATTCCATTTGTGCCGTTCTTGCATCAAAGGAAGGTATTCCCTGGTCCAGCGCTTCCAAAACAGGTCCGCAAGGTATTGCACCTGTTTCCATCTTCTCTGTGAGTACAGATCCTCTCTCTGAAAGAGTCCTGGTGGCAAGATTGGATTTGTTCTTAACTGAAGTAGGTGATTAGGTGTGAGGGGTTCAAGGTCGTTTGGGTTGTTTGTCACTGTTGTGATTGGCCTATCGTTCATTATTGCTTCAACCTCACACAAGGCTGTGTGCAGAGCATCATCATCCATGTGTGTTCCTCCAGGACAGAGTGGAGGATCTTTTTAACCAGTCGTATTAGCCTCTCCCACACTCCGCCATGGTGAGCTCCAGAGGGGGTTTGAATGTCCAATCAATTCCTTATTTGAGTAGTGTTTGCTTGATTGTGCTGTTATCCAGTTGTTTTACAGACTCCTCCAGTTCCTCTTGTGTGCCGATGAAGTTGGTGCCTCGATCTGTTCTGATGCTCTTTATTGTGCCTCGACGACAGATGAATCGACGAAGAGCGTTTATGCATGCAGCTGTATCCAAATGACTGGCAACTTCCAGGTGGACAGCACGGCTTACCAGGCAGGTAAAGATTACTCCCCATCTTTTGACATGAGCTCGGCCACGTTTCACCTCGATGGGTCCAAAATAGTCTATGCCTACATGAGTGAAAGGTGGAAGATCAGGTGTTATTCGATCAAGTGGGAGATCGGCCATTTTCTGCTCTCCAGCTCTAGCCTGTAGGCATCTGCAAAACACACAGGTCTTTATGATCCTCCTGGCTGAAGAGTTAGCAGCGGATAGCCAGTAACGTTGATGGAGTTTGGAGAGCATGTGACCTCTTCCTGAGTGACCAACTTGATTATGGGTGTGGCTTAATATCAACTTGGAAATATTAGAATGTTTCGGTAGAATCATTGGATGTTTGACCTCAGTTGGCATAGCCATCTTTCTAGTTCTTCCTCCAACTCTCAGAAGCCTGGCATCAATGATAGGGTCCAGCTTGTATAGGGAGCTTCCTCTATTGCACTGTCTTCCTTTTTCCAGCAAGGCAATTTCCTCTTTGAAATGCTGTCTCTGCTCGTGGCCAATAATGGCTTTTCAGCATTTTCTGTGTCCTCTACTGAAAGTCTTAGTGCATTAGCTGTCGGCATATTGAGCAGAAGCATCTGATCCTTCAGTCTCTTTCCTTTATCCTGCCTTGCTCCAAGATCAGTGGAGCCATCTTTTCTTTTTTCTCTCATCTGCAGGAGGATTGTCTTTCATTTCATTATCCATGCAACAGCTCTTTTTAGGTCCTTCCATGAAGAGTAATAGTCCAAGAGCTTGCTTGTTGGAGTTTTTTCCATCTTACATGTGACAATGCTGGTGACAATAGCTTCTTTGCGTACTTCAGGATCATCTGGAAGGAGAGAACCAAGTTCTTTTGGAATACTTGGCCACTGTGCTTCAGATTTCTTCAAGAATTCTGGACCCTGAAGCCATCCTTTTGAACTGTAAAAGGATTCAATGCTGAGTCCTCTTGAAGCGTCATCAGCGGGGTTGTTTTTGGAGTCTACAAACCGCCACTGGTTCACTTTTATGAGGTTATGAATAACAGTAATCCGGTTCGCCACGAAAGTGTGGAACCTCATAGTCCTGTTTCGAATATATTTCAGTACTGACTGGCTGTCAGTCCACAATACTGATTCCAGAAGCTCTCCTTGTAGCTCTGATCGGAGCATTTTGTCCATTCGTGTAGCCAATGTAGCAGCAGTGAGTTCCAGCCTTGGAATTGTCATGACTTTTAGTGGGGTAACTCTTGATTTTCCCATCACAAAGGCTACGTGTACCTCCTCCATGTCATTGGTGAATCTCAGGTAACTTGCGGTACCGTATCCTTCTTCACTTGCATCACAAAAGGTGTGTAGCTGTGCAGTTTTCACTCTTCCAAAGTTCTTGGGTTTTACACACCTGTCAATTTGGAATCTGGCCAGCTGGTCTAAATCCTTGAGCCACTTCTGCCATGACTTTGAGAGTCCCACTTGAATTTCTTCATCCCATCCATATTGGGCTTTACAGAGTAATCTAAGTATTTGTGTGGGAATCTGACATCATTGTCACCTGACGGTGTCACCTGATGCGGTCACATGACCGGTGACCGGGTAAACAGGAAGCCATAAAAAGTTTGCCGTCAGTTCAAGAAAGTCTCTCTTGGCTGCTTGTCACTGGTCTTCTCCCTCTCACAAAGGTAGGAATAACAGTTTTAAGATGGTTTTATGGTCTTTTAAATTAACTTATGCAAGTGGCTCATTTAGTTTGGTTTTATTAGGGCGAGTGCAAGACGAGAGTTTACCATTGACGGAGGGAAACTCTCCCGACAGGCACAAGACCGGGTCTGTTATGAGTCATTTGCTTTTAAATGGCGTTTTTAAACCTACGTTTTTAATTGTGTTTTAAGCAACTTATTTATGTGTTTTACAGAACTTAATGTACACAACCGGCCCAGCTACCCGGGATATTAAGTGACCATTTCCCCGGCAGGATTAAGTTGAGTTGGAAATCTACTCTGTGGAAGTATGCCTTGTTTTTAACTCTTTCATTTTATATTGAGTTGGTGAATGAGGCTGGCAACTAACATGTTATGTTGTTTCCTTTTCAAAAGGACCAGGCCAGCCACTGTCCTATAGTGTTTCTTGTGTATTTTCTTGTTCATTTTCTTCATGTGCAGTGAATGGCAGTATAATCATTTTATTGTTTGTGTCGTAGGTTGCGCTCCTCTGCGGCGTAGGCCTGGGCCCGGGTGGAACGCTGCCTGCCTTCAGTGTAGGGACTGCACGGTGTGACACTTTCTTTTCTGTATGCTAAATATCTCACTGTTATTATTTTATAGAGATTGTGGTTTAAATATTGCATGCTTATGTTGTTTTGGTGTGTGGCTTTTCTTGTTTTTGTCCCTCGCGATTAGCAGGCACTGCAACCCAGCAGACCGGGCCTGCCCAACTGAGGAGGGTAACTTATATATGTGTTGAATTGTATTTGCCATTTTTATACTTTACATCAGAGGTGCCCAGTACGTCGACCGCGGGGGCAATGCTGGTAGATCGCGAGTCATTCATAAAAAAATAATCCAGCTCCATTAAAATAGACAAAACAGGTTTTGATCCCTCCTCCCTTGGCCTCCCTGCCACTTAATTCAGAAGTGTACTTGATTGACAGAAAAAGCGACCTATCGCTTTCCAGTCTGTTAACCCAGAATGCAAAGCGATACAAAATCAGTCAAGTGCCGGGAAAGAGACAAACAAGAGACAAACAACAAAATTAGTGCGGGACCGAGCAAAAAGCTAAAGACATACCACTTCCACCCAGAATGGGAGGAAGAATATTTTTTTGTGATGTCACATTCAAAGCCTTATTTGTAAAGCAAGCGTCGCTCTGCCAAAGAAAGGTAACGTGGAGAGGCATTATCGGAGTGTTCACAAGGCATATGACAGCGACTTCCCTCCGAGTAGCGAGTTTAGAAAGGTCATGTATTATTGCTACAAAAACATTATGTTGCAGTCTTAGTGTCGCCAACTCGTTTCTAACATTCAAAAAGACAAACAAATGCGTTTATGGTCGGTGTATTTTCGACCTTTCCAATCCAGACGAGATCTCTCTCTCCCCCGTCTGTGTGCGAGGGGGCGGGGCAGTTTACACACACGCAGCTGCTACATGCAGCAACACACGGCTGGGATGGCGGAGAGAATCGCTCCAAGGTGTGGTTAAATGTTACCCGTCTTGAGGTGGACAATGCTCCTTGCTAAGAGTGTTTATCATGTAAGGGCGGTAACACGAGCAATTTGTCTAAACATTTAGCAAAAGTGCTCCACATCCAGACGGAGGAATGCACCGGGTTCGACTGTCTTTCTAGCAGCTCTGTAGCCCCGTCCACGAGTAACGTTTCCACGTCAGGTGTTATGCTAGCAGCAACACACGGAGATAACTCCATGATACAAACATGGGTTTATGATTAGAGGAAACTGAGTTACTCTTTATTTTGTTAAAGTTTCAGCTATTCTGTTTACAGTTCTGTCATCAGATTATTTAATACGATTTGTCAAAACGTTGTTTCTTTTGATCCATCCATCTTCTCGATGTTTCTTTTGATGTGAAATATTATTTATTTTATTTAAATAAAAAGCAATGTTAATTTTGTTCACAATTTGTGAAGTTAATTTAATAATATATGTATTTTTGAATCAAGTATTCATCTTTATTATCTTCATTGTTAGTTTCCACATGCCTAAAACAACCTCAAGCTAAATCTAGAAGTTGATGGCTAAATAAGAGCGCTTGAGAAATTGTGCAAGGCATACAGTAATTAGTCCGAATAGTCGATTAGTCGTTTCATTAATCGATAGATTAATCGATTATCAAATTAGTCGTTTGTTGCAGCCCTATTGTAGTTATCCCATGTATAAATAAAACGTGTTATTCAGCAACCCTTGCAATTTGGGATTTTATTTTTGGTTGGTAGACCTCGGTGAGCTGGTCATTTCAAAAGTAGCTCACCAGCCAAAAAAGTGTGGGCACCCCTGCTTTACATGAATCGACATTTTAAACAGTTTCCAACACTTGTTAAATAAAGCTGTGTTATGTTTTTGGAATTAATGCCTCTGTCATAATTGAACCCATTAAGGGAAGCTTTCAAATCGATCCACGACTTACATTTAGGGTCCACGGGTTCCTCCTGCCCCTTAGCAGGAGGTGGCGTTGTCAGTGACTAGCTTTACATACGGTAACCTCAGTCACGGTTACCACATTTGCTTTGCCCTCAATATGAAAGGGGCGAGAAGACCAAGAGGATCGTACACAGAGCTGACAGTGGAAAGTATACTCCTTCTTGTAAGGGTTTTGTTGTTCACAGTCACACGGAAACTGAATATATCATTTTCAATGTCCCAGTACATCCCTAGTGCTCTTTCATGTGGCAGCTTATCCCTGTCCAGATCCAAGTTGTTCACCTGTTTAGCCTTGTCTTCATCAGGGATGGATGCTAGCACCACTCGACTATTACTTATCCATTTCGTCAGTTTGAATCCACCAAGGGAACACATTTCTCTGAGAGACCTAATAAGGCTTATAGCTTGATTTTCTCTTGCAAGCGACTTGAGGCAATCATCCACATAGAAATTTGATTTGATTGTTTCTGCCACTTCTCCATCAAATTCGCCACAGTTGTCCTCAGCTGTTCTTCGCAATGCAAAGTTTGCGCAGCTTGGAGAGGAAACAGCTCCGAAGAGATGGACCCTCATCCGGTGTTCCTCCAGATTTGTGCTGGTTTCTCCTTCAGGCCACCACAGGAATCTCAGCAAGTTTATGTTCTCCTCATTTACACGCACTTGGTGAAACATCCCCTGAATATCTGCCATAATGGCGATGGGCTCTTGACGGAACCTGAGTAGAACACCAATCAATGAGTTTGCCAAGTCAGGGCCCTGAAGGAGTGCACTGTTGAGGGATTTGCCTTTATAGGATGATGCACAATCAAAGACCACACGGATCGTTTTTTTACGTTTATGATAGACACCATGATGGGGTATATACCACACTTTGCCGGTTTCCACATGTAGATCGTCCGATGGTACTTTCTCTGCATATCCTTTTTTGATAATGTCCCTCTTAAAGCCTTTATACTCGGCTGCATAGGTCTGATCCTTCTGGAATTTCCTTTTTAGTGACATTGCTCATTGCTCTGCCATCTGGCGGTTCTTTGGCATGATAATGTTTGGATTATCTAGAGGAAGAGGTAAACTGTAGTGGCCATCTTTAAGAGAAACCGAGCTTGATACAATCTGCATGAACTTTCGGTCATCAGCTGACATTTGTCTTTCCTCTTCATACTCTTTCTCTGGAAAGTCGTTAATATATTGTCTTTGAATTAGCTTCTCAAGGTGAACAATTGAGATCCTGTTCACTAATGCCACGGGGGTTTCATCATCCAGATCTGAGGAAGCATTAAGTGGACCATTAACGACCCATCCTAACAGTGTTTTCACTGCATATGGGCCATTTCCTTGGCTGTTTATAACTCTCCATGGTTCCATAGCCTTTGGAGTGTTGACTCCAATAAGAAGTCCCGCATCTATTTCTTTTATTTGGATGTCCTGCAGATAAGGCCATTTCTTGAGGTCCGCCTGGGTAAGCAAGTTTCTTTTGGTAACAGGGATTTTGTTCCGAGTGTAAACCTTGGGCAAGTTTATATATGTGCCATCTTCCATATGTCCCACTTCTAGACCTGTTGCCTCCAAACTCCTGACTGGTTTCTCTGTTCCCATCGTTTGAAGAAGGACTTCAGTTCTCCGTGCTCTAGCACCAAGCTGCCTCATGAGCCCTTCTGTGCAAAATGTGTCAGTACTACCAGGGTCCAGGAATGCATAGGTCAGTATGCTTTTATTTCCATGGCAGAGTTTCACCTTCACTGGCACTATGGCAAGTATGCTGTCTTTACCAGCCCTGATTCCTTCACCTTCTCCTACTGAAACAAGAGCACTGCTGATGGATGTCTCATCAGGCCTTGCTCCCCCACTCTGCTGCTCTGCCTTATCTTGTTTAAAGTTCTCAGTTTCAGGCTTTGAAGATCTTTTAATGTGCAGACTAGTTGGGTGCTTACTTAGCATGACAGGTTTGACAGGTCATTCTCCTGTTACAGTTCCTGCTCAAGTGCCCCACCTTCAGGCAGCCAAAGCATAGTCCTTTCTCTTTCAGAAACTCCATTTTAGCTTCATGAAACATTGAATGTATTTCATGGCATTCAGCTAAAGGATGTTTACTTGTACAAAAAGTACATGAGGTGTCATTGTTAGTGGAGGAAATGTAGCTTTTAACAGGATGTGTCTTCTTTGAGCTTCTCTGCCCGGCTGTCTGACACTAGAGACACTGTGGTTGCAAAACTGCTCCCTTTGCTCTTATTTCGATATGAATCAACAAGAGTCTTGGTCTTAAAAGCCGCCTTTGTACTGTTAAGTTGATCGGGAATGTCACCAAAGAGAGGGTCTTGAAGTATTCTCGCTTGTCTTTCAATAAATACAACCAGGTCAGGTAATCTTGCTCTTTGATGGCTCCGCTCCAGAATATCACGAGCTGCTGTTCTCCAGGTCTCTCTGTAAGGTAGCCTTGAAAGAATGAGCCGTAGGTTGGATGGCAGGTCCAGCTCCTCCATGTCCTGCAGACCCCTCATTGCATTACAGCAGCCTCTCAGAAACAGTGCATAACAGTGCAGTGACTTTCCATCCTCTGCCTTTATAGTGTTCCAGTTGAGAGCTTTTCCCATATATGCGCTTGCTATCTTGAGCTCATCTCCAAAGTGCACTTTTAGCAGTTTCTTAGCTTCAGCAAAGCCACTATTAGCATCCATGTGAAGGCAGCTTCTCACCAGTTGCCTGCAGGATCCCCAAGTATATTGTTCCAGGTAATATAATCGATCCTGGTTACTGGTGGTTTTCTCCTCAATGCCATGTTGAAATGCCCTCACACATATTTGATAATTCAGGGGATTGCCATCAAAGACTGGGCTTTCCCTAGTGGGCAGTGATGCTTGTTTCTGTTGAAGTACAAGTACATTAACAATGTCCTTTTGTCTTTGTATCACAGTCAGGAAATTGTCATTATTATTTGTCCCTGTAATTCCTGCATCTCTAGCTGTGTGTTGAGAGCTTTGGTTTGCATTATCAATATTTTCTGGTGGTCTTGGTTGTTGGTGTAGAAGCCTTTGAAGTGGTGTCTTGGGAATGGCTCTGAACTCAGCAAAGGAAATTGGAGACGGCTCTGCATCCATTGACATATGTGTTTTTAATCTGCTCTCCTTTAAATAGTCATTCATGCCATCATATTTGCCTTGTGTTGGATTTTGTGAAACAGTCTCAAAGTGCTCCAGGACTTTCATGTTTGCATCAGATTCAGCGAGGCTGGCTTCCATTTCTATCCGTTCGGATCTAGCTTGCAGTTGAGCCTTTTCCATTTGAAGTGCATGCTTTTCTTTGAATCCTGCTGCCCGGGCAAGGAGGGCAGCTCTTTCTGTGGCCATTTTGAGGTGGGTTGAGGAAGCAGAAGAAGTTGCTGATCCTGCTTTTGAGCTCCTCCTGGCTGATGCATTGGAAACACTGTCATGGGGTTCAATCCGTATCTGAGGATCCATTTGAGAGCTTTTCCACATCCTTAAGGAAATTCGTGAATGCAGACATGTCATTAATATTTCCAAGAACAGCTCTTCGCGAATCCTGTTTTTGTGCCAAACATTCCCCTCCTGTTACATTCAGGGTCAAATTGACCCGTTTGAAAGTTTGAAAATCTACGAAAAATACTTTCAAGTATTTATTTTTTATGAAACTTCTTCTACTTTCCTTAATTAGTGTAATAAACAAGTCAAATGAAAATGGTTCATGTCATGCATTTGGAACCCCCCCTACATGTCTATATCACAGAGATGGTATTCGGGTCAATCTGACCCGGCAGTGGAAGTGGATGCTAAAAGGGGTCACACACACACACACACACACACACACACACCACACACACACACACACAAACACACACCAACACACACACAAACACACCCAACACACAACACACACACACACACAACACACCCACACACACACACAACATACACACACACACACACAACACACACACACACCACACCACACACACACACACAACCACACACACACAACACACACACCACACACCAACACACACACACACACGCGGAGGCTAAAAGGGGTCAGAAATACACACACACACGGGAAAGTGGAGGCTAGAAGGGGTCAGAGGATTCAAATGCGATATACAGTATATATATATATATTATATATATATCGTAATTTTCCACACACAAAAAGACAGAGACAGACAGATACACACAAATACACACCGCACCTGTTAGTGAAAGTGGGGGTCAGAGGGTTCAAGTCTCAAATGTGTAATGCGTAAGCTCCTCCCACACTGGGATACATTATACTCTGCACTTAACGTACAGTATACTCACAATACTATCAGACAAAATGAGCAACGCAAGTGAAGAGAGGACAGCCCTGGGCTACATGGAATACATCCTTGAGGAGGATCACGACAGCGAGATAGAGGAGACCGTTTCCGAGGATGAAGACTACCTTGAGGTAAACGATGAAGATTCTGATTATGATCAATCAGATGAGGAAACTGATATTCGCCCAGATGCGACATTGATGTCCAGAAATGGTGAAATTCAGTGGTCCTCATCCCCTAATGGACGCCAGGCAACACTATCGGCAGCAAACATAATGAAGGCAGTGCCAGGGCCCACCAGTCTCTCGTGTCACAGACATCAAGTCTGCTTTTGAGCTGGTAATTTCGAGCACAGTGCTGAAGATCGTTCTGGATATGACCAATCTGGAAGGGAGACGTGTGTATGGGGAGGAGTGGAAGGAGCTGGACCAAATGCATTTTCATGCGTATTTGGGTCTCCTCATCCTGGCTGGGGTCTACAAATCCAAGGATGAATCGACAGCCAGCCTGTGGGACGCAGACACAAGCAGGAATATATTTCGAGCCACAATGTCTCTGGGGACTTTCCACATTTTCTCAAGAGTGATCCGATTTGATAATCGTGACACAAGAGCTGGCAAACGTGAGAGAGACAAGCTGGCAGCTATAAGGACAGTGTGGGACAAGTGGGTAGAGCGGCTTCCACTTCTCTACAACCCAGGACCTAATGTCACAGTGGATGAAAGGCTGGTGGCATTCAGAGGTCGTTGCCCGTTCAAGCAATACATGCCTTCGAAACCGGCAAAATATGGCTTGAAAATATGGGCAGCTATGCACTAAACCTGCAGGTTTACACTGGAAAGCCAGTTGGAGGAGCCCCAGAGAGGAATCAGGGCATGAGGGTTGTGCTCGACATGGCACAGGGTCTCAGGGGTCACAACATAACTTGTGACAATTTCTTCACATCCTACAACCTGGGTCAGGAGCTCCTGAAGAGAAAGCTAACAATGGTTGGAACTGTACGAAAGAACAGAAAGGAACTCTCTGCCGAAATGCTGGTGATCAAGAACAGTATCCTCCACGTTATGTGTTCACACACCACAACACGACACACACACACACACACACCACACACACATTACACACACACACCCACACCCACACACTTAATTGCTGTTACAATAAAATACTTTCAATACAAATCCTTATGACTCATTTGGCTTGATTCTAAGTGAACGGGTCAATTTGACCCTGAACAGAAGAGGTGTCTCGTCTCCGCTGCGCCGCTGCTGAATGTATGCGCGCCGCTGCTACGGGGCGCCAGCCAGGCACCAACATTTTTAAATTATATTATACATTAAAATAATAATACATGACGCTCGTGTCATCGCCACGGAGGAGCACACAGCCTCTGTGAACGAGCGAGACAGAGAGAACGAGAGCTAGAGAGCACACCTTTATCTATTTAATATAGTTGTAAAAAATAAAGTAAGAATTCATTCCAATGTGTACTATAAGACAGTAAAAAAAAAACAGTTTCAAAGGGGAGAGATTAGTAAAATATGCATAAATAAAAAGAAAGAATGCTAACCAGGTAACATAAGATAAGATTAAACAAGTTGAAATGATTTGTTATTGGTTGTGATCATATTCTAAAGATGTTTGGATTATTGAAAAGTATACAGCTCCCTTTCATCTGAGTGTTGAGAGCTGTATCCATAAATTCATGTTGTGCTCAAAGTGCACCAGATTGATGGGGGTGCATGCCCCCGGACCCCCCTAGAGAATGTGAGGTCCACCCGGTCCACCCCCAAATAAAGCAGGTTAAAATAATTAAATTGCATACATTTTCTTTTGATTGTTTGTTATGTGGATGTTAATGATGATAATCGATAAATTGACTTATCGTACGATAAATAAAAATGGACTCGATAACGCTCACGAAGGGGAAACACTGAAATATATATATATAATATACGTGTGTGTATGTGTCCGCATCTGTAGCCTGTTATTGTCTCATTATACCGCACTGTGAATGAATTAAAGTAAATATATAAGTCGTCATGAACACATCTGTCCATCAGACAGAGGGCTGCTGTGCCTCCTGTCATCATCATCACTGTACACTGTATGCCAAGGCAGGTTTACCATCACTCTCTGTACGGAGGCTCAGTCACTGGTACACTTTTATTTATAAAGCTATGTTGGGTAAACTCCCGTATTACATCTGTTCTCTGGTAAAGCAGAAAGTTGCGGGCAGCTATTGTCTGAGATCGCAGGATGTGGGCTTGTTAGATGTGCCAAGAGTGAGGACTGTCTTAGGTAAGACGGCTTTTATGTGCGCAGCTCCACTTGCTTGGAACAGCCTACAGTCCAAATTGAAATTGAGCAATTTTATTTCTCTGAATGTTTTGAAGGCACGTCTGCACGAGATGCTTTCTGACACTATGGGTGTTTGTAAGTGTTGGTGAATATGTAAATATGATGTCCTCTATTGTTTGTTTTTATGTTGTTTTTATGTTTCATGTGGAACTAAATTGATGCAGGTCTCCCTTGTAAAAGAGATCCATGATCTCAAGGGACCTATCTGAATTAATAAAGGTTTGAAATGAAATGAATTAATGGACGTCTCTTTAAAATGACCGCTTAGAGGAGAGGAGTTCTCATTTCTCTAACCGCCTGCTGCTTCCCCTCTCCTCGGTTCCCCTCCTTGACTCCTCCGTTCGCATCTCCTGTGGGCAGGACTAAGACACGAGGATAGGATTCGAGGAGGGGAGTCGAGGAGGGGAATAGTGAAATGAGAAAGGGCACGGGAGTCCGTACACAAAACTCCCAACCCCCGGGGGGGAGTGGACTGGCGCAAATAACTACACCGCATTTGCGCATAAGATAAAGCCCCCAGCAAAATGAGGCCCTACGCACGGCACGTGTTCTGCGAGAGGGGCGGCCCCGAGTAACCTAGGTTGCGTTCCAATAGTCCATTTAGCTTAGGAACCTTCCTAACCAAGTGAAATGACCCGGAAGTACGTCAGTGGCAGCCATGTTAAGTGCCGTTCCAATTCTCTAAATGAAAGGAAAGGAGGTTTCAAACTTCCTTTAGAACCTCCTTTAGCTTAGGAACCACTGGACCTCCCTTACTGAAAGGAGAGGAGAAAATGCTGCCCCACAATGCCTTGCAGCCGCAGCATTTGCCGTCACACAACAGTCGACGATTATGACGGAGAAGTTATAGGCTATCATGAAAGTTACGGTGCTTATTAAGCATTTTAAAACGTAAGTGGTAACCTGCCAAAGTGCTTTGTTTTGAACGTTCATCAGTATTATAATCAAACAGAGAAATATGAACATCAGTTTTTACTGAAATTGTCAAATAAAGTCAACATTTCACTGAGCTGTGTGGGGTTTGTTCAACTTTTAAAAGATGTTTGAATGGTGATATACACAGTGATAGGTGTTAAGGACTAACGTTTATAATAAATACATTTGCCGGCTCTTTTAAGTGAACGACGGGAGCCGGCTCTCGCCCGCGAACGAGCCGTTTTTTGTTTTATTTTTGCGGAGGGATCTAGATCGGCATGAAGGCACATTATGCAATGTGGACATTATCCCGCTTATTACACATGGCCACATTCTCAACAAAGTAACGACATGACTCCCAATAATAATTGAAATGCTTTTATGGATTTAGAAAAAGATTTTATTGATTTAAAAAATAGTTTTATGTATTGATTTAAATTGACATGCATCCGCTAAGAAAAGTAGTCCGTTGTTACTGTTTGAACTAACGTAGCAACGGCAGCCAGGAACTGCTTCTATGGTGTTTTTGAGGAGCTTTTTGATTACAGATTTGAAAACATCGTTGCTTGCTTTAAAAGTAGCACAATTCATTATGTCAAACCTTGGAAAGTATCTAGATATCCCTGCCCTAATGCCAAAAGTAACTGGCAACTGAATATGTGTCGCCGTTTGATGTCTATGTCTGGACCGCTGCGTAAAAAGGAGGGTTTCTGCCCATTACTTCTCTTCTTACTTCTATAAGAATAAAACACGGAGGACGGAGATCTCTTTTTGTCCCCCTCTTCTCCCCGCTGCAGCCTAGCAGTTGATCTCAAAGCACGCTCCCCTCTCCTGCAGGGAGAAAAACTATATTTATATACTTTTTATAGGTTGATACAGTAGCCCCTTTTTTTAAATAGTTTTTATAGGTGTTGCCATCTGTTTTGTGTAGCGTGGTTCTACAAGCTATCTGTTTTGTGTAGCGTGGTTCTACAAGCAAGTCAATGCATTCATTGGGTGGTATCAGCGAGTTACACGGGTCTGTAAATGCAATGAAAACAATTGGCCACAGCAAATCATTTATATTAAACATGTAATTTTTACTTTTGAATACTTCAGTACAAAGGATGTATTGAATAGTTTAAGTGATATATGTGTACACATATAAATCATTAGTCAAAACAGGGCTACATTTGATTTAATTAAAAGGTATAATATGTGGTAAACTGAAGAGCCCTTTGGGAGCCGAACGAGCCGGCTCTTCTTGGTGAGCCAAATGATCCGGCTCACCAAGAAGAGCCGGAATTCCCATCACTAGTGTGTCCGTCAGGAAACACGCTGTTTACAAGTAGTTCCAGCCGGGCCCGGCGCCACGAGGGGGCATTGCCCCCTCAGTTGTATTCTTTGCCCCCTCACTTTGAGCATCATTCATCCATCAAAAAGTACAATAATAAATGTCACAATTATTAAATAACTTTAAATAATTATTTTCCCCAATACACGTTACTATGTTTGGATCAGATGTGTGGGCAGGCAGTCAAGCAACGTGTAAACAAGCCTCCACCCCAAGTGAGCTTGTAGTCTTAATGTTAGCGTGTGTGCTAGCTGTAAACACGGTCGGGTGGGGGACCAAAACGTCCCGGTTTTCCGGGCAGAGTCCCCGTTTCCGGTGGCCGGTACCCGGTTGAAACTCCCGAAAATGTTGTCGTTTTTGAACGTGCGTTAAAAAAAATAGAGCAAGGTGAAATCAAATGTTATATGTCAGTAAAAACAGAGTAACAGTGTTGTGCCTGTTTGTAGCGTTAGCGTATTTCTTCTTCTGCTACTTCTTCTTCTTCTTTTTTCTTTAATGGCGAGTCGCTTCCACTTGGAGCATATATCGCCACCTACTGTTGATTTATTAAATGTTTATATTAAATCCTTGTCCTCAGACCAGTGCTTTTGAGGAACTTGAAGATCAGCTTGTTTACTTCATTTCTTGATTTACTTTCGTGTATTGACTTGAAATCCATGTCCTTGAAGTTAAGTTGTTCCAGTGCAGTTTTCAGAATGAGTCTTTGTCTGTTATAATCCGGGCAGCTAAAAAATACATGATGTCATTTTTCTCCCCAATTTCCGGCGCCCCCGATGGGTTGATGCGCCCTTAGCATTCGCCTACACTGCCTATGCCAAGGGCCGGCCCAGGTGAAAACAATATGACAGACAACTACAGATAGCACCACACATGATGGTTACTTGTTATTATTTAGGGCTGCCTGTATGGATCAGGTTTTTGCCAAAGCGAGCCCTTTTACTATAGTAATAATATGTTATGTATTATATCAACCGTATTGGTACAATGAGCGACATCTAGTGACGGATTTTGGAACATTAATTTGATATTTCTCATGGCAGTTAGACTCCAGAGACAAACCATTTTATTTCTATAGCACTTTTCAGCACGTGGCGATTCAAAGTGCTTTACAGATTAAAAGCAAAAGACATTTAAGAACAAATACAGCATGAATACATTATTAAAAAGGCATTTAAAAACAGGCATAATAAGCAAAGGTAATGAAATAAATTAAATAAATAAACACAGCAGGTACAGAATACATGACTAAAAAGGCATACTGTAGTGTGAGTATGGGCAGCTCAATTGAAAGCAGCGGCAAATAGGTGCGTTTTTAGTCGGGATTTAAAAATAGGAAGTGTTTCAGCAGACGTGCACGATTTGGGCAGTTTGTTCCAGACTGTTGGGGCATAATAACTCAAAGCTGCTTTTCCATGTTTAGTGGTTATTCTCGGAACAGAGAGCAGACCCGACCAGGGGACTTTATTTTTATTTTGAATCTGTGTCTGTCCATTTGGTGCAGTATTTGATCCAATATTACATCTGTTTTATATATTAGTCACTTTCTTATGAAATGCCAGGTTTTAGGCCTTGATTTGAACATTCAATCCTGGAAATAAAAAATCAACCCGATTAATGTTTCTTTAATCCTGACCTGACTAGAGGTAAGTACATCTGTATAGGAAGAGGAGTTACGGGATAGAGGAGAAAAGGTTATGGTATAATTACAGAGCCTGTCAATTTATGAATTGAGGAAATCAAAGTTAGTCTGTTAACCAAAGTGCAGCCATCTGATAATGGACTATCTGTTATTAAAGATCAGAGGAAAAGAACGGAATGAGAGGGGTGAATCCGGAATAAAAATAAAGAAGCAAAGAGATTGTAGAGCAGTGAGAAGGAAAAAAGCTTGGTGTGTCAATTCATTACATTGCCAGTATTTTTCGTTGTTGTGAAAAAAAATTACCACCTCGGATTTTTTAACAGCCCCCTCAGTCATTTCATCCTGGAGCCGGGCCTGGTTCCAGCAAACATCCACTGATAAACTGCGATGTTAACAACCTAACCTCATATGTTTTTAACTTAGGATCTATATCTATATAATTTAGGATTTATATATACAGTCTATGCTTAGGATCATACCTGTGTTTAGTCTAGAAAAAGGTAAATGTGTGCATTTTATTATAAAGTTGTGTATATTTACAGACCGTTGCAAAAACTAAGAAGCTTATAAACATCAGGTTTAAAACTAAAAGAGCTTTGAAACACAATGAAAGATGTTTGGAGTTTTATGTGAGTTATTCATTTAAACTTTTTGTCTAAGAGATGCTGATTTGAAACCGTTGTTACATACAGTTACGGCATTTCCTGTTTCTGCCGGAGAGAGGGGAGGCCGTCCCAAAGCTTGCTTTACGGCATCTGACAGGAGGGAGTGTCACTACCCGATCCGTCACCCTGCCCGATCGGTTCTGCGCATGTGCGAGAGGGTCCGCCATGTTGGACAACTCCGGACGGCAACCCACGATGGACATCTGACACAGTTGCTTTTAGCAAAGCTTAAAAGGAAAACTCGAAAGCTCAAAAGGAAAACTCGAGAGAGATAAGTTATTGTTAAAAGGAAAACTCGCGAGAGATAAGTTATTGTTATTACAACGTGACTTCACTATTATTTAACAACTCTTTTTATTGGGTTCTTTTATTTGGGGTTAAGTACATTGTCAGAATAAGTGAGGAATGAATTTAACTTCTGTTAGACAGCCATATGCCATACATGTTTGCATACATTCACAGTAAATATGTATTCAGTATGATAGCTGTCTAACAGAAGTTAAATCTATTTCTCACTTATTCTGACAATGTACTTAACCCCAAATAAAAGAACCCAATAAAAAGAGTTGTTAAATAATAGTGAAGTCACGTTGTAATAACAATAACTCATCTCGCTCGGTTTTTCTTTTTGAGCTTTGCTAAAAGCCACTGTGTCAAGTGTCCATCTTGGGTTGCCGTCCGGACTTCCGGACCCTCTCGCACATGCGCAGAACCGATCGGGCAGGGTGACGGATCGGGTAGTGACAGGGAGCCTCGTTGAGCTGCGAGTGTGGCTACAGACGGAATTCACTCCATCACGGAGGGGTAGGGTCGAGGGAGTGGTTTGGGATTGGGCCTTAAGTACCGCAGTCTCTTCTCCTAAGTCCTTTTGAATTCTCCTATCCACTATCCCTTAACCCCGTGACGTTTCACTCAGAGGTCACGGAATAGGACATAGGGTTAGAATTTAGGAGCTGATTTTTGGATTATCGGAACGCAACCCTGGTCTACATCCATGAGTCTGAGCAGTTAGCATAGTAGCAGCTAAATGAGCAAAGCGGCTGTTGCTGTGTGAGAATGTATCTAACGTTAGCATTAGCATCAGTTGAGCTGTTCGGGTGGTGCTTCAGCGGGGGATATAGCTTACCAGGTAACCGTGAACGTCTTCGGGCCTGTGGATGAAGAGCTGGTTCAGGGCCCTCTCCAGCTCCTGGGGGACTCTGTTGAGCCGGTAGAACTCTGCCGCTGCACTCTTCATGTGCTGCAGGTCCTGCTCCTCCTCAGAGAGCCTGTTAGCCATGTCAAGGTGTCTTCACTGTGTACGCCCTCAGTATGTTGTGCGTTTCCATGGAAACAACCCATTGAAGTGACAGCAAGAGCCCAGGAAATCAGAGTGATCGTTGATGCCTGTGTATTTGCCATCTAATAAAAACTGAATATCTAAAATGAAAAATACCTCTATTCATTTCATGTATCTATTAACCATGACGGGTAAGTTCGCTGCCATGTTATGAATGCAACCCTCTGCTTTGTAATGCTTTTCAAAGTAAAATGTAATTATAGGATTAGGCTTTAATTGGTATGCACCTTATCAACAGTAAATAGTTGGTTGGTGCAGTGACGTTGCACATGTTGTACATGTTGCTGCCTATAAGGGAAAACACATACAAAAAGTAGGCCCAGTTTAAAATAAAGATATAAGGAGAAACACACATATTCTATTGAAACATAAACCAAACTGTGAAACAACAACATGCGTTTGAGTTAGCCTAGTTGGAAAAAATAAAAATAATGTTCTTCAAAGTGTATAGTTCTTAAATGTAAAAAATATGTAGAGATATTTGTAAGATCGATGTATATTCTTTCAAACGTCTGCCTCGTATTAACTACTTTTATTAAAATACAAATACCATACGGTGAGTGGATGGGTTTGGTTCCTGACTTAGGCTACTTCATTTTTAGAGGATTGGTACAGGCCGGATTTGTCCTTTTTGTGTGTTTAATATATGTCAATACTGTCACATATTAATTCAGCTAATAAGTGATATGTTAGACTAACATGTTGAATTGAATTGAGGTAGGCTAACTGTTTTGGAGCATTATCAGACTGACAGCAGGCCGGTGTTCTATTCAACAGTCGCTGTCCAAATGACGAAGGGTTCCTCTACAACGGTAAACAGCCTTATTGGATAAAGCACATCTTATTTATATTGTATTCATTATTGCTCAATGATCTGCTTGATTATTTGCTTGAAGGACTACTCCTTCTGTACATTGTTCCTGGCACTAAATAGCATGGGGCTCCTTTGATTGAACAACTTTTCAACATCTCACTGTCCTGTGATGGTGCATGCAGTGACACTATTATATTCACCAAAAAAAAGAAAAGTTAGTGTTACAAAATCTTCCCTTTTTCTTCCCTTTTCATACAAGAAATAGTTATTTATTTCGAAATATTCAAAATATTGCCAATAATAATATGAATGCTTGCTCAGCAGAAGCTTTTCAGTGCAAAGAAAATCATAATGGCCGACAGACAGACAGAGACAGACAGAGACACACACACACACACACGCACGCACGCACGCACACACACACACACACACACACAATTAACTCTTGACTTTAAAATCCTTTTGGAGAGATAGCCTATTAGACATTTCTCTCACACACATTGAGTTAAGTCACAAACAGCATGAACGAGGGAGTGGATCAAACGCCGGTCGTTTAATGTTTCTGTCAAAATAAATATATTAAACATATTTTTATTTAATAATTTGTTAATTTGTTTTCACCCTGAAAAACTCAGTATGTTTTTAAACTGAATTTAATAGCAATTGTTGTGCACCCTGGCCGCAGAGCAGTGGATCTGTTCCCCATAAATAAAGCAGGATCATAGTCAAGGGCTGCTGGATACAGTGTGTGTGTGTGTGTGTGTGTGTGTGGTGTGTGTGTGCATGTGTTGTGTGTGATGTGTTGTGCTGCTTGCTGCGCTGCGTGCGTGCGCGTGCGTGTGCGTGCGTGCGTGTGTGTGTGTGTGACTCCTGCTCGCTCTCACAGTGTAACAACACGCTGTGTTTCACTTCAAAATATTAACCTCCACATTTCTTCTTTATTTCTTTATTCTAAAAATAAATGTAGCCTATACAGTGTTGAAATTATGTGTTGTATATTTGTCATAAACTACATTCTAAGAGCATTTCTGACGGCCTATATGGCGCATGTGCCTTTGTGGGTCCATTATTATTAGCCTATTTATTTATTTGTATTCTAATTATTATTATTATTATTCACAAATGTCACACAAATATATATTCCGTTATTTTGCGGATCTCATTCAGATTCGAAATCGAATTGAAAATCGAAAATAAAGATAGGCAAATAAATCTCAAGTGCGCATATATCACGGCACCCCTAAAACGGTACGTTGTATATGTTCTGTCGAGTCAAAGAGTCTTATTGTTCCTTCATGGATCACTATCAGCACGCGGCTCAGGTCCAGGGCATCGCCGCGGTGCAACATGGTCCCTCCACCATATAGCCTCAGGGGTCGGCAACAGGTGGACCGCGGTCCGGATCCGGACCCAGACGCCGACCTATACGGACCCGGAGCTATAATCAATACATTAATAGGGGATTTTTCGGCGCCTCCCGCTTTTTTAACGCTGATTTGGGTGACTTGTGTAATTCGTGGAGAACCGAAGAGTTTTCGTTTTGGGGGTGGGGGGGAGGGAGTCAGTCCGACAGACGGACAACTTCTCACTTCAAAAAAGAAGAAGAAATCTAGACCGCAAAAATAATTAAACAAGCGAGTACCTGTTTTTCCTGGCCAAGGACAGGTTCATGAACACAACACGAGCGTAACGTGTCTTCACGTGGTATATGTCTCGTCTGAAAGGAGTGCTGACAGAGAGCACCGGAACGCCGCTCCAGCCCTTAAAATATTGCAATACCCATAAGGAGCCGTACACATGCCGCAGTGTTTGCGTGGCTGTGTCTTTAGTTGTAAGCACAGTGGCGATCTGTTGTTATTAGCATCTGGTTAGCTAGCTATGCTAACGAATTTAAAGAGCTTTTCTACAACCAGGTGGAAGAGAGCTCTCTCCTGAGAGGCTCAAATAACCTCAGCTCAGTGAGGTTAAGGCACACCTTGATATGATCAATATAGTTATTAATGAGACTAAATGAAAAACAGGTATAAAATACTATATGACAGCAACAAAAAAGTTGTTAAAAATAACAAGAATAGAGTTTAAAAGGGGAGTGATTTGTAAAATATCCAAAAAGGAAAATATGCTACAGTTCTGTTTCATATGGGTGTTGAGAGATGTATCCATAGATCTCTTAATGTTGCTCTCAAAGTGCACCACATTGATGCATTTAACTTCAATATTTAAACATTACACATATCCACAGTATTTAATGTTAATTGACAATAAATATTGTTGTTTTTGAATTGTACTTTCTTTATTTGATTGGCAGTCAGTTGTTGATTACATGCAGACGTTGACAAAGCTACAGCTCACTTCAATATATATCACACTAATTCATGAAGCAACTTAGACATTTTGATGATCCGGACCTTTGCATGGGGACATTTCCTCTAACTGGACCTCGTTGAATTTCAGTTGAAGACCCCTGGCCTATATGATGCGGCATTACAGAGAGAGAGAGAGATCCTGCCTGTCTGAAGTCACCTCACTTTATCACTGCTCCTCTACAGCTGCCCTCCTCAGCGGGAAACACTCTCCGAGGCCACTTCCCTCCAAAAATGTAAAACCTGGGAATAAACTAATGTAAACATCATCACACATTTCTGCGGACAGATAGTCCACTGCACACTTGAGGATATACACACAATAACTTATGCAAGCCAGAAAATTGAAATGCAAAAATATAGATTTCAGATAAAAACTTCTGCCTCTCAAAACTCCATTGCAAATTGTTAATATGTTGTTATTATTATATTCAATGTAATTGTATTTCCATTTAGATACATGGAACAATCTACAAATACAAAAAAGTTCATGATATTAATGATATAATGACAACAAGTTTTTTTTACTTAGGTACATGCATTCTAGCATCATTTGCTAACTCATCTTTTTCATATAATCTTGTGTTTCCATCCACATTACCATCACTGCTGAGGCCGGGTCACTCTCAGTTAGCCGCCTGGATGCAGATAAAAACGTCCCTTTGTTATCTGGGAAATCTGTCAGTTGGCTAAATCCAGATCAAGTTCACTTCTTCAGACACTCAGAAGATGTTTTCACACTGAAAACAGCATATGATAACTGTTCCCATGCATGCTAGGTCTACAGGCCTCACCTACCAGTGTGGGGCCGGCAGGCCTGCAGCCCAAGCCTCAAGCAACAAATAAAAAGGTAAAACCTTTTCACGGCTGGCAAAAAGGGACACATATTTTAAGACGCTAAATCCTGAAAAGGTGCAGCTTCAGCCAATGAAGGGCAGCCGCATCCTCCTCCTGACACTCTCCCCTCACATCTGAGGCTATAATAGGCCCATCATTCCATTCTTTGTTTGTTATGTTCCTCCCGAGGATGGTCGGCTACAGCAGCAGGGTGCCTGCAGGCTTTTAAAAAATACTGCAGCAGCTGCCAAGAAAATGATTCCTGTGTGATGGCCAGCTTGGTCTAAGTGACACAAATGGCATATGAAATTGGGCTGAATGAAAAGTGTTGATAGCTTATTTGTCACAGGCTAAAAACTGTGAATGTCCTTTTATTAAAGTGCTGGTGCCCATTGTGGAAGTCCAAGAGGAGTCTTTGAGGGGTTCTGGAGGTCTTCACTGGGGCTTCGATGGGTCCCCAGGCAAAATAAAGAACAAATAACACACTGGTAGTGTTTGTTCTTAAGAAGGTTGAACAGAGAAGGGACGTTTGAAATACTGTATATTGCACATTTCTGCTCCACACTTTCTCTTTCAATCTGCACAGCTCTCCACGTTGAATATAGTCTTTTTTATATTTTATTTTATTGTCCCCAGTTTCTTACATATTAATATTTATATATATATAATACATTAATTTTCTAAATGTTTTTTTAAATAGCTTTTATAATAGTACTGTCTTCCGCATCTTTCTTGAAAAACAAAACGTATTTCTTCTTTCTGTGTCTTTGTAACATTTATACCAAAGCAAATGCTTCGTATGTGTAAACCTGCTTGGTAATAAAACCGATTCTGGTTCTGATTCTGACAAATACATCCAACATATTATAAAGGTGTGAAGGGTTATGTAACAGGAACATGCTCAATGTTATGAAAGAGATTTATTGGCTAATATCTTTCTATCGAGGCCTGTGCTGGGGTGTAACGGAACATTCTGCTCGGCTGTCACCTGTTGCTGCTTGCCGCTCACAGCTCATTCAGGCCTCGGAGACGTCTGGTCCGGCACAGAGAATGGAATGGTGTCTGTTTATGTCAACATGCACAGCGCGTTCAAATGAATTCCTGTTTTAATTGTCAGAGCGGTGACGTTAAACAGCTTGTGTGGGGTCTCAGAAGGTCACATGAATAAAAGTATCCTCCGGCCTAATTAGAGCATCCTTTTTCTTCAGTCTAAAAGCGGCGGGTGCATCCAGCTCTCCGCTTGGTCGCCACCTCTAATTGTGTGTAATTAAAATCCCCTAGTCATGTTTTCAAACTTGACCAGGTGTGGTTTGAATGGGAGCATGGGTCGGTTTCAGTCTGATTTCACACTGCGATCTGCAGAGAGCTGAGAAACCTCTGTGTGTGTGTGTGTGTGTGTGTGTG
>RQJG01051569.1:5348-17223 GCA_009756435.1 Chionodraco myersi
ACACACCGGGACACACCGGGGACACCCCGGGGACACACACCGGGGACACATGGTGATGTAGAGAAGACATCAGAAAGTGCATTTTGCTTGATAGGAGACCTTTAAAAACAAACATGTCTTAAAACGTCTCAAACGGGATATATTTGCTCGTTAATCTTTCACCATATTGTACAAAAAGTGGCGCTGGGTAAAAAGAGCCATATTTAAGGCGTTAAAATGTAAAATGTCACAATGACCTCTCGTGATCTGAAAACACGTGCTGGAGCAACAGCATCTCCTCACTTCCTGTCCCATGGTCTGGAGGTCAAGGGTTTTCTGAATGTGTTTTTGGTTGTTAGCAAATACCTTCAACATATCACGTATTAACTGACGTGGACTCTTTGATAACGAGGCCAGGGCCGAACTGAAACATGTGTTTCCACGACACACGCCATTGTTGGACAAAGTACTAAGATTAAAACACATCATTTGATCCTATGATAAACACTTCCCTTCATCAAGAGCCGTTCTTTATTCATGTGATATAGTTGTTGGTATATTTTGGTTTTATTCTATTTAACAACATTCAAAACCCACCTGTTCAAACTGGCATTTTCTCTATAATCTGTACCCGGTGTCCTTTTGTGTCCTTTTGTGTCCTTTTGTGTCCACTTCCTGTTGTTTGTCTTGTCTTACCCCGGCTGATACTTCACTAAATCCACTGTTTTAATTTGTAAGGTAAAATTGTAAATGTAAATTGTAAATCTGTAACCCTGTAAGGTGTCCTTGGGTGTTTTGAAAGGCGCCCCCCAAAATAAATGTATTATTATTTATTATTATGTGTTTTATTTCATATTTCTATTTAACTTCCTGTATTTATAAAATATTTTCTTCAATTTCAATTTATTTACATTTTTTTACGCACTTTTTTATTTTAGCCTTCAATGTTTTCTACTTTTTATTTCATTTTAATCTGAAATAAAACAAGTGTCAGGAAAGTGAATGTTGTCATGAATCAGAACGGAAACAAGGAAAAGCGAAAATAGATATCCTCATCCTTCATGCCTTCTCTTACTTCACACCACATCACGCAGAGGCTGCAGGTTATGTGTCATCTGGAAGAGGAGACAGCGTAAAACTACAAAGATGGAGGCTCTCCGTTGTTCAAAAAGTCAGGTTATCCGGCAGAAAGAATATTTCCCTTTCTTTAAGATGTTCCACCTGATGTTTCCCTTTTCTTTCTCTGCATGTCTCCATGTTTTCTCCAGACAACAATCCCATCTCGTCTCAACTAGGCTGACCAGGAGCCAACAGGCCGCATGTGGGACAAGAGGACGACAATGCGTTGCTAAGAGCTAGTATAGATTAATATATATATTGGTATTGAGAGGAATATATCCATAAATCGATATTGATATTGATTGATTGACATCTGACACAGCTAATGGTGAGAGCCCTCTCTCGTTTTCCACACCCCTTTGTATAAAAGCCTTGTTTAAGACGGGCGACGGTCCATCACATGCCGGACATCGGCTGAATGCAGAGGTGGGAAGTAGTGGAGTACAAATATTTCGTTACTGTACTTAAGTACATTTTTCTGGTATCAGTACTTTACTCCAGAGTTTTTACTTTGACTTCTCACATGTTGAACACAAATACCTGTACTTTCTACTTCTTACATGTTGAACCCAAATACCTGTACTTTCTACTTCTCACATGTTGAACACAAATACCTGTACTTTCTACTTCTCACATGTTGAACCCAAATACCTGTACTTTCTAATACCTGTCGTTGCGTGCCTATTGGTTGGAACACGATCCGTGTATCCATCACTTCCTGGTCTTCTCTAAAGAAGAGGGACCAATGGAAACGTTGTCATGTTGCCGTTGGTCACCATGGAAACTTTCATTAGCTAACAATGACATTATTGTTCTATTGATATAAAGGGAGGTCAGGTACTCTTTAAAGCAGCTGCTAGCTATGGGTACTTTCTACTGAAGGACACTTCAAAGCCTCTTTACTTTGACTTGAGTAAAGAAGTTTAGTCAGTACTTCTACTTTTAACATTTTTAAACACGAGTATCTGTACTTCTACTTGAGTACAGGATGTGTGTACTTCTACTTGAGTAAAGGATGCGTGTACTTCTACTTGAGTAAAGGATGTGTGTACTTCTACTTGAGTAAAGGATGTGTGTACTTCTAGTTGAGTAAAGGATGTGTGTACTTCTACTTGAGTAAAGGATGTGTGTACTTCTACTTGAGTAAAGATGTGTGTGGGTGATGTGTGTACTTGATACCTTGAGTAAAGGATGTGTGTGTTCTACTGAGTAAAGGATGTGTGTACTTCTTACTTGAGTAAGGATGTGTGTAGTTCTAATTTAAGGCTTTACTAGGAATGGTGTGTGTACTTCTACTTGAGTAAAGGATACTTGTACTTAGTAAAGGAGGTGTGTGTGTCTTTACTTGTATAAAGGATGTGTGTACTTACTACTTGAGTAAAGGATGTGAGTACTTCTACCTGAGTAAAGGATGTGTGTACTTCTACTTGAGTAAAGGATGTGTGTACTTCTACTTGAGTAAAGGATGTGTGTACTTCTGCTTGAGTAAAGGATGTGTGTACTTCTACTTGAGTAAAGGATGTGTGTACTTCTACTGGAGTAAAGGATGTGTGTACTTCTACTTGAGTAAAGGATGTGTGTACTTTTGCCATCTCTTGCTTCATGTGTGCTGAAACGGGGGTCGGGCTAATTAGTGGCACCAGCTGTTATCGGCTGCAGACGTTAAACCTCCAGAGAACCAAATGCGGTCAAATAGTAAAACAAAGTATTTTAAGAAACACTTTTCCCGAGTGAAAGACATCTTGAGGTTACGAAGGGGAGTTCATCAGGACTTGAAACATGTGATACAACCCGTATTGACTCTGCAATTCAGTGTTAACCTGTTCAGCCCTGAGCCTGTTGTTCAGGTCTCAGGCTCAACATGACATTCCCAGAACAAATGACCATATCTTCTAAAAGGGTTAAATTAATAATCTTTGTTCTCAAAGTAATGATAAACCTGTGAGTTGGATGCAGAGGAGTCAGAATCAATGTAGATGTTTTTATTTTAAAGAAAATTCAGATTGAACATGGTAAAAAACTGTTAATTATAGTGTCTGTCCAAAAGATATTTTGTACTTAAAGTGAAACCACCTTGGATGATGGGTTCGTAGACTAAGAGCTTTAGGAATCCAAAGTACAACATATAATAAGTACCCTGTATCAAGACTGATGCAAAACAAGTGACATTTGACCTTTTTAGAGAGATTTAGAAGAAAAAAAACCCTTCTGGGGTCATTTGGGTGGATTTTCCATATCTCTGGCAAGGCCTGAAAACTGGCATTTATATGGAAGTGATTCATATATTAAAAACATTTTAAATATTGGACACAGGACTATCAAGCCTACACGAAGTGAACAGGCACAGATCAATGTGATCAAAGATGCTCCAAAGTACGGTACAAGTTCAAAACCCAGTGAAGTGGCACAATGCAGAATTCCTACAATTAAGCGGGACAGTGAAGGGTGTGTTAGGGCCCTGACACACCAAGCAGTCACCAGAGGACTAGCCGACGCTGAAGTCGGCTGTTGCCTGGCCGTGTTCTCCTGCGTTTTGGCCATGTGTCGCACGGGAACACACCGCACCGATTTCAGTGCGTGAGTGGCAATAACTCTCCTTACCAGCAGGCGGCGGTAGTGTGTATTCATCATTCAAAAGAGGCAACAACCGGAAGACAGAGAAGAAGAAGAGTATCTTTTCTCCGTAATATCATACAGAGCTGGCCTCTCCTGGATCAAGGTGATGAGCAGGTCTTCGTTTGCATCATTCCAGATCGCCATGATGAGATGAAAATGAATAGCAGTCTGTGTGTGCCTTCTTAAATCGTTTGTTTACGAAGAAGAAAGAAGAAGAAGAGAAGAGAAGAAGGAAGAAGAAGAAGAAGAAGGAAGAAGAAGAAGAAGAAGAAGAAGAAAGAAGAAGAAGAGGAAGAAGAAGAAGAAGAAGAAGAAGAAGAAGAAGAAGAAGAAGAAGAAGAAGAAGAAGAAGAAGAAGGAGCAGTCTCCTCTGTTTCCCAGAGTTTCCTGACGTGAAGCGTTTTATTTCACCTTGCTACGTGATTTTAACGTATATTAAGAAACGGGGACATTTCCGGGGACAGTTTCAACCGGGGACAGTTTCAACCGGGGACAGGCCAATACAACCGGGGACGTCTGGTCACCCTAAGCTAGGGTTCTGTGCTAACGGCCTTAAGATTGTTTCGCTCGTAGCTGAGTGTCTTCCCGTTACATGGATATAAAACATTCATAGTTTATTGAATATTAAGATGCCCTCAGACGCCGTTTCCTGCAGATGACGCGTTTCCCCCCGGTAGCGGGGGTGCGGTCTAGAACAGGTTCATAGTTTTATTTATTTATTTTGTACACATTTTTGTTTTCATCTTTTTATTCGTGCTTTAATCCAAAATCCAATAAAGAAATCGCATTGTTTTCTTTTCGTGGAGGCAACCAGGGAGATGCTGCCTTCAGGGTCCACCACAGAAATACGACATCCCTCCACCGGTCTTTATGGATTGACTCCATCACATTTTTCATGGACGTTAAGCAAAAATGATTGGAAAAAAAACTCATGAAACCTGATTTCTTTAACCGTTGGACCTCAAGGACGCTGCAGCACACGAGCGCAGTATATAATGTACATTAAGACTACATTACATACGGTTTAATGCGGTGATAACTATTTATATAGTCTTCTTGTCCTTTATTAGGATCCCTGTCAGCACTTGCATGAGCAGTGGCTGTTCTCCCTGGCGTCCTCACACACACAACATACAATACAAATAATTGTACATAATAATACATACATTGCTACAGGCACAGTTAAATCATACTTTATAATACTGCGATAATTAAAAGTAATGTACTATTACCAGAAAAATGTACTTAAGTACAGTAACAAAGTATTTGTACTCCACTACTTCCCACCTCTGAAGAAATACACTTTGCACGCTGGACAGTTATTGCACTACATTCTCAAAGATATTGAAGTGACTGTTATTTTGTATATATTGATTGTTGTGCTTGTGTGTAGGTCTTAATGTGTGCGTATGTATACATGTGTCTGTTGATTGTGTATTTATACCAACCCAGTCTCACAACAACGTGTCATAGCGACGTTTGTCCACAGGGCGAAACGTAGTATATTCACAAATAACCCTCTCAAGACGTGACATGGATACAATATTTTTGACCGTGTCGGCGTCACGCGATCGCGGACTTTCCCAGCGTGAGAAAAAAACATGGCGGAAACCCGATTTAGTTTTGGTGGAAAATCCTCAATTGTAGAGTTTGGCGTTAAAATGCTTTTTGATTACATTTAGTGAGAAGTGTATATCATACTTTTAGAGTACAGTGGAAGTGTAGGATCTACAGCGTGATATTACGAAAGTTATTTGAGCTCCATGTTGTTTTTTACAAAATATTGTATATGCTACGTTTTACCGTGTGGACCAACGTAGCTATTGCACGTTGTTTGGTGAGATTGGGTTGTATATACGTATTTGTATTGTTGTATTCGGCATGGTGGGAAACAGTATTCCGATCTCTCTGTCTGTACACAAACAGAAAGATTGACTTTGATGATTGAAAGAGACTCAGGATGAATGTCTACGTGGCCGGCTACAGAGCTCCAGCGCGGCGCAGCAAGTGGGTCAGAGGTCGGAGGGCTCCTTCGGTATCAGCTGCTTTACAGACCAACAGAGCAGAGATGTCGGCGGGGATCAGACCGGACGCTCGCGGGGTTTCAGGGTCGGGAACACTGTCACATCTGATCTGCGGCCGTCAGACCGTCAGAGGGGCAGCGGGGGGAGGCGTTACCCTCTGAACCCTGCGTGAACGGCTCGGCATGCAGCTTTGGAGACACTTTAAGACTCGGTCAGCAACTTTTCTTACGTTAACATCTGCTGCTAGAGAATCCATTTATACAGCGCTTTTTAGTGTTCTCTGACCTCCGCTTGCTTTTCTTGTTAAATATTGGATCGTTTTCACTGCAGCTTTCTTTGAATCCAGATAATTAAACGATGAACAGGTTTTTTAACGGCTCATAACCCTAACGATGGACAGGTAGACTTTGCGTAGTCGTGGAGCCAAAAAGCTCATCGATTGCTTGATTTGCGGCTAAATCTCATTAATATCCAATGAGAAGCGCTGCTGTGTTCATGTTCGTGAAGCCACACACACGTCATGCAGCTTTGCAGACATTGTACGTGAGTATAAGCAACTTCTTTACGGTAAAACCTGCTGCTTCAGTGATTTCAGCTCACAAACATCTGACTTAATCCTGCAGATCTTACGGTGCGTTGATGCAGCGCTTTCCCAGACGTTGCAGCAGATAAAATAACTTTAAATTCACAAAGTCAGCATCAGATCACAAGTCATCAAGCGCATGTTGGTCCAATGATGTCAAAGAGGTGTTTTCCTTTCCTTTTTAGAGCTGGAAGCTGTTGTACATCAAAGGGGCCCTAACACACACGTCTGTAGGTGTTAGTGCATTAGTGGGAGTGTCTCTCCCGGGGTAACATGGACGTAACTCTTCATCAGATTTCCTCTCTGAAAATAGGATGTATTAGTATCTTTATGGTGCAAAGATATAACTGCAGCTTTGAGACTTCTCCATTGTTCTTAAAGGATCTTTATTCTTGTCGTTCCAAGACTCAACACTGCTCCAAAGTCCAAAAGACATCTGGAGAAAACTTCTGTTTCACAAGTTAAAGTTCAGCTTTCAGTCTCAAACACGGAACAATCTGAGACGGGAAGTACTCTGAAACTGTTCCCAAGTGATGCCTTCACTGTCGATATGATCACAAGTCATCAAGTGCATTCACATCCTGAGGTCAAAGAAGATGGAGGCTGAGAGAACTCGGACTGTGTCGGTTTGCAGGCGACATAATCCTGCAGATTTAAAACGTTGTTAAAGCGGTGAAACAACTCGCTCCCAGTTCTCAAGACGTCTCAGAACTCGGTCATATTCACTCAGAACTCGTAATGTATCGGCATCGGAAGCCCGTGAGCTGCAAAGGAAAACTTAACATGATGCAGATTTAAAACATCCTTTGCTGCTTCCCAGAGACTGTTCAAGTATGGAGGACGGAACATGACACAAGTACAACTAAATAAATAAATAAATAAATAAATGTATGAAGAAATACAGGAATAAATAAATACACTAATGTATAAATAAATAAATAAAAGTCGAAAATAAAACAGAACACACGTTATTATATATCTTTCATATATTTATACATTCACGCAACATACATTTATTTATTGATGTATCTATGTGTCCGTATGCTAATGAGGTGGGCGGTCCTAACCTCAGCCTGAAGCAGGATTGGTTATGATTGGTGGCAGAGGGCTCTACTACTAACGCCTGGCTAACCACGAACACCTGCACGATGTCCCCAGCGGCATGCCCCCAGCGAAGATGTGCTTCAATAACGTTTGGGGGCAACATGTAAGATGGCCGCCCAAGGGTCGCCTCCTCTGTTTCCGAGAGGACTTCAAGTTGGCGGGAAACCTCGTGAAGACGCTCAAACACAGCTGGGTTAACATCCACATCCATGTCGTCCTCGATACATCGTCCCACAGGAAACTGGACGGAGTCTTTTGGTTCTCCGTTCTCTAACTGGTCTGCTCGTGATCTCCAACGGCTCTTAAACCAGTAGAGCCAGAAATGATCACACACTCCTGTAACCAATCCTGCTTCAGGCTGAGGTTAGGACCGCCCACCTCATTAGCATACGGACACATAACTACATCAGTAAATAAATGTATGTCGCGTGAATGTATAAATATATGAAAGATATATAATAACGTGTGTGCTGTTTTATTTTCGACTTTTATTTATTTATTCTTTTATTTATTTATTTACGTATTTATTGATTTATTCCTGTATTTCTTCATACATTTATTTACACATGTATTTATTTATACTTATGTCATGTTCCGTCCTCCAAGATAAGATAAGTGTGTTTCACTAAATGATGCTCAGGTGAAACACTGGAAATTTTCACGTCTTTAAAAGCCTCAAATCCCTTGAGATGAAACACGTGACGTCTTGTTGGACGCTCACGTGTCAATGTGATATGTCTGTATATTAAAGCCGACACTGAAGTAAAGATAACTCTCTATCCGATGATCTATCATGAGATTCACACGTTAAGCATTCAGAGCCAGAGGTGGTGCTTCCAGTCTTTGGGACAAAGCATTCATTCCTTCAGAGATGTTTCATCATGCTTTCATCGAAAGTGTGCTCTCCTTCGGCATCAGATGCTGGTTCGGCACTGAGGCGCAGACGCAGTCAGTCAGAGGGCCGTAACGGTGTCCAGTGACTTGACAGGGATCTCATTTGCTAATATAGAAAGCTTATATAAGGACAGTTTTAAAATTGGCACACAATATTGTGAGTGGCCTGAGAGACCCTCTTGCCTCTCACTCTGAACTGCTGCCATCCGGGCGGAGATATCGTGCCCCTTATTTCAAAAAGAACAGATCGAGGCTGTCTTTCGTCCCACAAGCCATCACACTCCTGAGTCAGTGATGGCCTATAGGACGACTGTGTACCAGCTGCTCTGGCCCCGCCCCCCCAGAGGCGCCTCGGCATGTCTCGATATCTGGTCGTCTGTTAGTCTCTATCTGTGTCTGTGTTGTTGTCAGCGACGTATTGTCTTAGCTTGTTAAATGCCTCTGTGATGTGCGAGAAGGAGCTGAGCAGGATGAAGATCTGGTTTGACCAAAATAAATTAACATTGAACGCAAGCAAAACCAAACTCATTATGTTTGGGAATCGATCGACCAATACGGAGAAGAAACTCACTATAAATGGAGTCCAATTAGAAAGAGTATCGGAAATAAAGTTCCTTGGAGTAATCATAGACAATAAATGAAGTTGGAAACCACATATAAGCTATATCAAAGCCAACATGTCCAAATCAATAGCAATTCTGAATAAAGCCAAATACCTAATTAATCAAGCTTCTCTGTTCATGCTGTGCTGCTCCTTCGTACTTCCATACATGATGTATTGTGTGGACGTTTGGGGAACACATATAAAACAGATACACATCCTTTCTTCGTCCTTCAGCCATACGAGTTATACATAAAACTACCTACAGAGAACCAACAAATACATTGTTCATCAAACTAAAAACACTAAAACTACAAGACCTGGTTGACTATAAAACTATTCAAATTATGTTCAAAGCCGCAAATCAACAATGACCTCATAAAATCCAGGGACTTTTCACACGGAGAGAAAGCATGCACACGTTGAGAGGAAACTGCATTTTCAAAAACCACCCGTACGAACAAATGCCAAACTTCAAAAGGTGTTCGTCCGTGGAACAGCTGTAACGATGCACTGAAGTATTGTACAAGTCTATCTGAAATGAAAGTATTATTTAGGATCCAAATCATGAATGGTTATGAACAGGATCTGTAAAATCCCATTTGTTGTTATTTCTTGTATTTGTAAAAGTAATTTCTTTCTGATTGTTTTGTAAAAAAAAAAAAAGATTAACAAGACAAACATGTCGCTGATGACGATGACCTAATGTTTTATAAGAAACATATATGTTAGAGGGGGGAGGACCAGAAAAGTTTTTTTAAGCTTCTTCTTGCCCCTGTTGAACATGAACAGAGACTATCTGAGAATTATTATTATTATTATTTTTTATTTATTTTGTTTCTTATTATTTGTTTTTTTGGTACTTTGTTATAATTATTAATCTGAATGAAAAAAAAGAAAAAAAGAGAATATATATATATATATTATTGTTATATTTTTTTGTTTCTGACATGTTCAATAAATGGACTAAACTAACCCATTTCCCCTCGGGGACTAATAAACGAATGCTATACTCGAGGCCTTGAGTTCGTGTCGGACCACATGATGCTTGATTTGCAGAAACACTGGATTCTTGGCCTGAAATCTCTTACAATGAGATATCCTGAGGTGAAACTGCAACACGTCGTGTCCACACTATCGCTGACACGAGACATCAAGTGC
Source organism: Chionodraco myersi (assembly GCA_009756435.1). Classification (NCBI taxonomy): domain Eukaryota; kingdom Metazoa; phylum Chordata; class Actinopteri; order Perciformes; family Channichthyidae; genus Chionodraco; species Chionodraco myersi. Next base: position 15,430 of record RQJG01051569.1, read on the forward strand.
CGTCTCCACCATCCAGTCAGAGCAGTGGCTCCTCCCCTGAGGCTGCACATGAGCATCAACAGCGCTGTGATGCTGACACACATGTGGAGAGAATCACATGATGACTTTCTCTGACTTTCGCTTGTTGGACATCGGATCGTTTTAACGGCAGCTCTCTTTGAATCCAGATAGTTAAACCGTTAACAGCTTTCTTAACGGCTCGTGCCCTAACGACGGGTTCACAGGTAGATTAAAAAGCTCATCGACTGCTTGATTTTAAATCGTCTTGTTCTGACGCCACACACACATTCCCATACGTTAAACCTGACGTTCTGACGTTCTGATGTCAGCGAGAAGCATTTCCTTCAGAAAGCCCAGCAGCTCATCTCCAGATTGGAGCTGAAGCAGAACTTGAAAACACATGTCCTTGACCTCTGAAGCACACTTATCTGCGTCTGACCTCCAGTCAGAGGAGTCTCTCCTCCTGATAGCAGACTTCAGAGGACTCTGCAGTGAGACGTCGGCTCTGCTTTAGACACAGCATCATCTTGTTCAGTCAAACCATCTGATTTTGAATCGTATTTCAGATGAAACTAATATTTATTTACGTATTTATTAGAAAATCACAAACTACCATCAGAACACAGAACACTTCTGAGCCTTTGAGGCTTTTATTCCAACAGCCTCTCTGACTCTGGAGAGATACAGTTCAGCGTGAGTTCTCCAGATACTTGTCCGTCTCATTTCCAGTCCTCTCACCAGCTGATGCTCACTCGCTCTATTCGCTGATTGTTGCTTATTTCCAGTGGAAACAGCTTGATTTCCTTCTTGTTCAGCTTGCTCTTGGAGCAGCATGTGTGCAGTGAGCATCAGCGTGTGTGCACGGCGCCCCGTGTTCCCCGTAATGCAGTCTCGCTGCTCCCTCTCTTGTTTCCATGTGAAAACTAAACACAGATCTTCTCCAGAGGGACGGCAGAGAACCGTCTCTCCGTGTCTCCAGCACTGTCCTCAGAGAGGGGCCAGAAGAGACCTAAAGTCTGCTTCTCAGCGAGCAGCAGGCTTTCATGTCCGCTGGAAGTCGTCTGTGTGAACCAGCAGAGGTCATGGGTCAAACAGCTCCCGCTTTGCATGCATGGTGGTGCAACGAGTGCCAGGGGCATACTGGTGGAGCCGGTGCAGCAAGGCACGCTTATTCAGAGTCACCTTTCAGCACGAGGCAATTCAAAGTGCTTTACACAAAGACATTAAGAAAATGGCATTTAAAATTAAAAGCTAATAAAATAAACATTAAAAGAAAAAGTACATGGATAAAAGTTACAGTGCAGTCTAAGATATGAATAGTTCAATTAAAAGCAGCGACAAAAAGAAAAGTCTTCTTGCTGGATTTAAAAGCAGTCAGAGTTGCAGCGGACCTGCAGGTTTCTGGGAGTCTGTTCCAGATGTTTGGAGCATAATAACTGAACGCTGCTTCTCCATGTTTAGTTCTGACTCTGGGGACAGGAAGCTGACCAGTCCCTGAAGACCTGAGAGATCTGTCTCTGGGGACAGGAAGCTGACCAGTCCCTGAAGACCTGAGAGATCTGTCTCTGGGGACAGGAAGCTGACCAGGCCCTGAAGACCTGAGAGATCTGTCTCTGGGGACAGGAAGCTGACCAGTCCCTGAAGACCTGAGAGATCTGTCTCTGGGGACAGGAAGCTGACCAGTCCCTGAAGACCTGAGAGATCTGTCTCTGGGGACAGGAAGCTGACCAGTCCCTGAAGACCTGAGAGATCTGGATGGTTCATCATTTAGCAGGAGGTCAAAAATGTATTTTG
>RQJG01051571.1:0-27162 GCA_009756435.1 Chionodraco myersi
AATTCAGCCTGCTTAGTGCTGTTTGGAGGTATGGGAACATCTCTGCGCACTGTGTTCACCTGTGTGGGGTTGTGTGTGTGCTTCGTTCTGCATGCGTGTGCGTGCGTGTGTGTGTGTGTGTATCCATCTGTAGAGGACACCTGCCTAGAGCTGACTCGAGCCATAGAGGCAGGCGACATGCAGTCGGCGTCGCTCTGCGCTGCGACGCTCGCCCGACAACACGCCGCGCTGAAGATCCAGCCGACCCCCCGAGACGCTGAGGACAATGAAGTCAAGTAGGTTAATGGATAATAATGTTATTATCACATGACACAAACACAACGGAACATTCCCCAACATTAGACTTATGGCAGATTGCAACATAATGCTGAAAATAAATCATAACAAATCAAAAGTGTGCCGTTAGTAGAACGTTAGATTTGACAAAATACAATAAAAGCGGATCCACGAACAGCTTACTCCACATAGATGAACCTTATTCAACATGTCCTCACTTCAGTTCAGTCGTTTCACTTTAACCTTCCATAGCTCAATGTCATATTTAAAGATGTTATATCCTGAGATGTGTATATCTCAGTTTTGTTTATGTTCTACTCTTTTTCATTTTCAAATCTCGTGCACTGCCTTGTTTTAACCGGCTGCTGTGACGAAAAACATTGCCCGAATTGGGATCGATAAATTATCTTTATCTTTAGGAAGAGTTTGTCTAACTGTGCGTCTCCTTTATCCGACAGCTTGGTCGTTGCCGTCGAGGATTCTTCTTCGTCGTGTTGCGTCACCGTGAAGGTTTTCCCACACATGACGACGGCTGCACTGAAACAGCAGGTTAGTCTGAGAGATGCTTCTGTTCTTTATTAGTCCATCCATCTTCTCCCGCTTATCCGTGGTCGGGTCTCGGGGGTATCAGTTCCAGCTGAGAGCCCTGAACGTTCCTGTCCCCTCATCAAGCAGCTCTGACTGGGGGGTCCCAAGGCGCTCCCAGGCCAGCGAAGAGATATAATCCCTCCACCTGGTCCTAGGTCTACCCCTCGGTCTCCTCCCAGCTGGACGTGTCTGGAACACCTTATTAGTGTCCTGAAATAATCATGTCCAGTTGATTTGATTTATTTAGTAATGGCGTCTTATTCCCTTTGAGCACGTGACGGCGTGGTCTGTCAGAAGCCGTCACAATTACACTTTGTATCCACTTTAAGACACATTTTTCACCAAACACCGTTTCGATCTTGGTCGTTTTTAGCTCGATATTGTGACCTAGGAAGGATGCTAGTCATTGGATGATGGGATCTTAAGCTATCTTGGCTGCAGCCAAACAGCTCGACATAACACTGCTTCATTCCCTGTTTGTGTTAAATCACAAGACTGTTGGTTTTGGAGAGAAGTTATCCGTGGATAATTCTGCTCGGGTTAAAAACTTCCGGAACAAATCCTAGCTAGGGGATGCCAACTGCAATCCAAACAATGAAGTAGTCATCACATACAGAGCATCAACTAGTTCCTGAGCAGTGTCCTTCACACGCTGATATCCAAGAGAGGGAGTCACACAGTCACAAGATGGAGGAACAGAAAGCAGTATTAAATGTTTAATGAGAAACCACGGCATAAAAGGGCATATTGAGCTTTCACAGAATCACAAATTAATTAAAAACAGACTCAAATGTCTTCCCTGCTGTTCTTCCTCCCCAGATGTTCCTGGAGTACGGCTTCCACCCTCGGGTGCAGCGCTGGGTGATCGGTCAGTGTCTGTGCAGCGACCAGCGCTCCCTGGCCTCGTACGGGGTCCGTCAGAACGACGACTCGGCCTTCCTGTTCCTCCTGTCCGCCCGACACGCGCGCCTCTCCCTCCAGGCCCTGCAGCAGGACCAGGAGAGTGCTCTGCTCCTCACCCCTCCCTCTCTGCCTCTCCTCAGCCCTGCCTCTCTGCCTCCCCACCCCCCCGCTGAACGCTACCTCTGCTAACGGCCCCTCCTCTCTGGACCGGAGGCCGTACACCACCCTGCCTGCGAGGCTCCACAGCAGCACGGGTGAGGGAGGGCGTTTGTGACGGTTATCAGATTTGATTTTTTAATAAGATAAGATAGTGCTTTATTGATCCTAACCAGAGGTGATTTGTTATATAGAGTTATTGCAGTAGGCAGGAATGTTTTCCTGTATCTGCATTTCCTGTATATTACTTCTAAATGTCAAGGGCACACATGATACAGCTCTTAGTTCAGTGTTTAGTCTACTATAATACGCTTTGAATCATTAACTGTTTTAGCAGTAGGGAGAAAAAGGGACCTGAAGCGCTTCATAATATACTGTAAGAAAAATCTGAAACACAGTTGAATAAAGAACTTTAAATTGAAAACTACAGGGTTTAAATGTAATGCTACTTATAGCACGGCCTAATCTGTGGTATAAAAAGAAAAGTGCAATTCTACTCAAACTGAATGTAAAGAGATCACTGCTCTGCTAGATGTCGGCTCAAGCCCTACAACACTAAAGTATAACCATGCACACATATGAACCTCCCTGGTTGCTGATTGGATGCTTTGCTCTGTCTCAGGTGGGTCCGAGAGAGGGAACATCCGTGAGATCAGAGATCTAGCCAACATGGAGATGCCTCAACTCAACAGAGCTCTGACGCCCAACACGGCCTCCACACAGGTAAGAGCAGTCATGCTACAACAACAGAACCTTATTATTTACACACTTTTAGACATGCTCAATGTTTGATCAAATATGTCGTTTAAAGTAGGTAGCTACGTTTCTCACATGTTCTTTCTCTTAAGAGCAGGGAGAGCATAGCTACGCCCTGATGGCAACAGATGAAATTACCGTACTTTTCGGACTATAAACCGCGACTTTTCCCCCCATTTTTGTTTGTACAGCTAACGGCCACTAGGGAGCCTCCTAAATCTATGGATTTTACAGGTACAATTAACCACCTTTAACTCTACGGGCTCTAGGACCGGTCCGCGGTCCAGCTGGAGGCCGGAAAGACAGGTAGCGCGCCAAAGTAAAAGTGGAACCGAGAGACAGAACGAGAGCAAGACAGACGGACAATTTAGCTGCGGGCGGCTTATATGCAGGTGCGCTTTATAGTCCGAAAAGTACGGTAATCTCCCGGTCATGTTCTTGCACATGAATTTCATCTGTTGCCAAATTCTTGATTCTTTATTTGCTTCTTTATTGTGATGCTATGAACTATCTATCTTGTGAATTGGAATGCTCCACATCCAGGCTCCTGGGTGTATCTGTGTGCTTTCTTCCCGTGTCTTCCTGCCTGTGTACATGACAAAAGCTGCGCATAACCAATTGCCCCCTGCAGGATTAATAGAGTTGTTGGTTGATTGGTCCCACCCCTCAGGGTTGGGCGTGTCCGTCCTGCACCTACATCAACAAACCCACGCGTCCGGGCTGCGAGATCTGCAGCACCAACCGCCCTGAGAGATACGTGGTTCCGGGGGGGTACCGGCCCGACGACCTGGAGCTCAGACGCATCCAGCAGGAGAAGGAGGCGGTCAGACAGTACCAGCAGGTAGACACTCACTAACACCTGAACACTCAGACGGACACACACAGTAGAAACAACAGCTTCATCCACCCATATGAACTGAGAGTAAAACCTTGGTTTGATGGCGGCATTCAGTTTGAACCCGGTGTGTGTGCCGTGTCAGATAAAAAAACGACACTTATAGAAAATAGATGTTATTTCCAAAATGCACAACATCTATTAAAATATCTGTATTTACTGTATGATAACATATACTTCCACCTATTTCATTTATTGATCAATTGGTGGGGATGTCAAAGTGTTGTAAATCTCAAGTGGCCCACATTCAACTTAAGAGTGGAAATAAAAGAGCCATGTGCTTTTAATTCAAGCACATAGATATAAAAATAGACGTGGCCATGAGGATTTCTTATGTGATCTAATAGTAAATGTCTGATTAGTCAAAAGAGACGATGGTTCGGTTCAGTCTATGAATGAGACGAATTTAAACACATAATATATTTAGACGTATAATATCTGAAATGCAGCAATCTAACGGCACCAAAAAGTACATTTATAAAATTTAATTACACAAATTGTAGTTTAGCATTACACTATGATAGTGAATTATCTAGCAATTTTAGAATGAAGGCATAACATGGGTACAGCCCGTAAAGCAACTCAGGGCTCCACGTTGGACCACATGCTAAGCAGGGGGAAAGTCTGAAATTGATTCAAGTTCAAATTTGCCGGCCCCTCAGTTTTACTCTCTTCTGTCTCTGTTTTTTTAAAGGAGAAAGGGAGAAGAGAGGTGCTGAGGAGTGCTGAGGCTCAAAACAACTCACTCCTGTTTAACCTGGACCAGGACTACTGACCCCACACACACACACACACACACACACGTTTAGATATGTCTCATTGACAGCCTGAACCATCGTCTCAGCAGAATATACTATTAGAAAGCACATGACCCTTTATTGCCACTCTGAAGTTGAATGTGGGTCATTTGAGATTTACAAGACTTTTATATATCCCTATCGACCTAATACCGGTCGAATAGGAGGTGGTATATGTTATCCTACATACAACAAATCAAATATTGCAATTTTAGAGTTTTAATAAGTCTGGGAAAGATGGATTTATTTGTATCAAAATGAAATAAATCACTTAGTCTGACTCTCTTGTGAAACCCTGAGCGAAGCCCTCGTATATCTGGTCATTGGTACCGCCTGCTGGACATACAAAGGGGCGATAAAGGTTGTGAAAGACTTGTACTTATATTAAGCTGGATAACCATGATCAGCATCAGGTGTTTTTTTAATGCATTTTAATAAGAGTCTGCCACTAAATTGAATGTATCAGCCTGATTGCTATTTTTGCACTGTATATTGTGAATCACATTGAAATAAAATGTTTATACACAATGTTTGCGTCTTACTATCAGGGTTCTTACGGTCATTAGAAACCTGGAAAAGTCATGGAAATTCAAAATGCTAATTCCAGGCCCTGGAAAAGTTATGGAAAACAATATTTTTCCCATAGTTTGGAAAAGTCATGGAAATGTAACTAAAGTTGCATCAAATATAATTAATATTTTATCTAATCGCCGAAATAGTAATACTATAATGATAATAAATGCTGTATCGTATAGTAATGAAACGTAAAATGGCATTTAACTGATGAGGTATTTTGCTGGTGAGAGATTTTAGTTGCTTTAGTAGAAGCTAGTAAGCCTACTATTTGATTTGTTTTAGATAGGCACAACATGTATCAGACCTTATTTTCCTGTTCCATGTTAAAATAAACCATTTTCAGTGGTACCGCTGAGAAAGACTAATTTTTTTGGTCATGGAAAATTAGGTAAAGGTCATGGAGAAGTCATTGAAAATCATTGGTGAAAAAGTGTATGAACCCTGTACTATACTTCTTACACATTGTTAGAACAATCTCCCTCGTCCCCGGCTTGAGCTTCAAACAGATCTATTTATCTGTGATCCTCTCCAGAAGGGAAGGAGTCATCACATACAGAGCATCCACTAGTTCCTGAGCAGTGTCCTTCACACGCTGATATCCAAGAGAGGGAGTCACACAGTCACAAGATGGAGGAATAGAAAGCAGTACTCAATGTTTACTTCAGATTAGCTCCACGTCAGAAATGAGCATGCTTGATGTCTCTCTCCATAGAGGCTGAGTCATCATGTTCATCACATAGCTATCATCTGCCTCAAGCAGTCCTGATGCTCTTCTGGGTCATCACACATCCGGTCATGTTCACAGCTACAGTTGGGATGCCTTTGTTATCATGTGGACTCTGATATTGGAAGAGTACGTTCAATATTTTCCCAGCATACATTCAGTGCATTGCCATGTTTATTTAACCCCAGGCCCGGGAAGCGGAGCGCAGAGAGAACTTCGCCCGGCTGGTGCTGCTGGACGGACAGGAGCTGCTGCCGAACCCCGAGCCCGTGGACTGCAGGATTTGCTATGTGGACCTGGAGAGAGGGGAGGGGGTCCTGCTGAGGGAGTGTCTGCACTGCTTCTGCAGGTACTCAGAGAACATGTGTTATAACGGGTGGAAAGGCAGAGGTGGGAAGTAGTGGAGTACAAATACTTTGTTACTGTACTTAAAGGTGGGGTCGGTAAGTTTCAGAAACCGGCTCGAGATACACTTTTTGTTATATTCCATGGAATGCTCTTAACATCCCGATAGCAATGAATATCTGAAGTGCTTTGACAAAAAATCCATAAAAAAAATTCATCTGTAGAAGCCGTGATACTGTAAAAAGTACAACCAATCCGTTTAACCGGGCCGGCTAAACGGATTGGATGGCCTACCTGCCTGTCAGCCTTCCATCGGGGCACAAACTTATCTCGTGCCCTCATTGGTCATGTGCGCGTTCGTGTGTGTTGGAGGAGGGGCTCGTGAGGAAGTGGCAGATTTTCTCCGGTTGTGTATTTTCAAATTCTAGCGATCTCGAGCCGGTTTCTCAAACTTACCTACCCCACCTTTAAGTACATTTTTCTGGTATCAGTACTTTACTCCATTATTTTTCTGACGACTTTTTACTTTGACTTCATACATTTTGAACCCAAATATCTGTACTTTCTACTTGTTACATGTTGAACACAAATACCTGTACTTTCTACTTCTTACATGTTGAACTCAAATACCTGTACTTTCTACTTCTTACATGTTGAACTCAAATACCTGTACTTTCTACTTCTTACCTGTGTTTGGTGGCGTGATCATTATTTATTTATTATTATTCGATGTGTGTCTCCAGAGAGTGCCTGCGTTCAGTCATCATGCTGAGTGAGGAGCCGGAGGTGGCGTGTCCCTACAGAGACGACACGTACTCCTGTACCTGCTCCCTGCAGGAGAGGGAGATCAGAGCCGTGAGTCACACCAACACACACGGTTTTATCGCCCACATATTTACAACTGGCCTTTTTTCCTGAGAATGCTTCCTTCTGTGCAAAGAGAACAGAACGGTGTTCAGTTAGTCCATCAGGGAAAGTAGCAGTAACATCAAGAATCTGGGTGTCCATTAGTCACTACAAGAAGAATGCACACCTCTTGATGCTGCTGCAGTTTTTATTGAGACACTATATTTGAGCATGCTGCAAACATGGCTACAGATTTTCCATCTTGTTTTCCATTAACTATCGGAGTTACGCCTGTTTTGTGTTGATTTCCAGTCAAGTTTTGAATATTTAAAGTACTTTGTGCTGGAGCTACTGCTCTGTTTTCTGCCCAGACTTTGACCTCTCCTCATGAGGAAAGACTTCAGCGGCTTCAGCTTATATGAAGCTACAGTCTCTCGACCTCCCCAGCTTCTAGATGTAAAAACATTAACGATAATCCAAACAGAAAAGCTGAAGGAATGTAACCGTTTAAATGCCTTTGTGCGCAGAACAAGATGTGTGGAAGAACAATGGGTCAACGGAAACCACAGAATCCTGAAATCCAGAATCCTGTTAGCAGTATTATTAGTATTAAATAAAAATGTATTATAGCCCCAAATCACAAGAAATGCCTCAAAGGGCTGTACGAAGCAAACAAAAGCAAAGACAAACATCATAGCAAAACAATTCTAAAAAAATTATACATCAACATAAGTATTGCCATGTGATCAAAGCATGTGACTGAAGTGATGGTGAACGGAAACTAGGTGGTGGAAATTAGTATGAACTCGTCCTTCATAAGTTACATCCCTTCCTCGTCCTCAGTTGGTGCCGGCAGAGGAGTACGAGCGCTGGCTGCAGAGAGGACTGTCGGTGGCAGAGTCTCGGTGCGAGGGCAGCTACCACTGCGCCACCCCCGACTGCGCAGGCTGGTGTGTGTACGAGGACACGGTCAACGTCTTCCACTGCCCCGTCTGCACCAAGCACAACTGCCTCATCTGCAAGGTAGGACATATCAACAATACATACACACACATGACACAGCATTGGATCATTTACTGGGGCAATGTTTAAGATGACTGCTTCAAAGTAGAACAACAGCTACACTTTGTTACATATATATATTGTTGAGTTTGATACTCACATTATTTCCAATCATTTTCAAACCCAGAGCAATCCGTAAATGTAATCAAGGTAAGATTGCGTTTTATTTTGTGAGTTGTGATGGTGTCATGTTTTGATTAGGAGACCCCTAGTGGTAGACAATGGTATATTCTGTGTTGTGATGATAGAAATAGTAGAAAGATTGTACTGTGCTCTCACAAATTAGTCGGAGCTAATTGATAACAACAAGCGCTTTGAAAGAACTTATTGAGACTCACATGTTTCCAATTGGACTGATCCCCTCAGGCGTACTGCCGTTTAGAGACGGAAATGTTTCTATTTGCATGCATTAAACTTCCACTGAGGTTATATTTAGCTCCTTGTTTCTATGTCCCGTCTCTCCTCAGTCTATCCACGAGGGAATGAACTGTAAGCAATACCAGGACGACCTCGCAGCGCGCGCTATAAATGACTCTGCAGCCAGGAGGACGACACACCTGCTGAAGGCAAGCTACGTTCACTTGTGTTTGTGTGTGAACCGTGAAGTGAAAGAAAACCCTCCTCTCAGCTGTCTATTGCACTGGTTTAATGAATGCACTGGTGCAATAACCAATCTGGGATACAATCACGTTTCATGCGGATCAGCAGAGCTGGGAAGTAGAGGAGTACAAATACTTTGTTACTGTACTTAAGTAAATGTTTCTGGTATCAGTACTTTACTCCACTACTTATTTTTCTGACGACTTTTACTTTCACTTCTTACATGTTGAACACAAATACCTGTACTCTCTACTTCTCACATGTTGAACTCAAATACCTGTACTTTCTACTTCTCACATGTTGAACTCAAATACCTGTACTTTCTACTTCTTAACATGTTGAACACAAATTACCTGTACTTTCTACTTCTTACAGGTTGAACATAAATACCTTACTTTCTACTTCTACATTTGTTGAACTCAATACTGTACTTTCTACTTCTTACATGTTGAACTCACTACCTTACCTTCTATTCTAACATTTTGAACCCAAAGTACTGTACTTTCTACTTCTTACATGTTGAAGCTCAAATACCTGTACTTCTACTTCTCACATGTTGAACACAAAATACCTGTACTTTCTAACTTCCACATGTTGAACTCAAATACCTGTACTGTTCTACTTCTTCTTACATGTTGAACCAAAATACCTGTACTTTTACTTCTTACATGTTGAAAACAAATACCTGTACTTTCTACTTCTTACATGTTGAACACAAATACCTGTACTTTCTACTTCTCACATTTTGAACTCAAATACCTGTACTTTCTACTTCTTCCATGTTGAACTCAAATACCTGTACTTTCTACTTCTTCCATGTTGAACTCAAATACCTGTACTTTCTACTTCTACATGTTGAAACACAAATACCTGTATTTCTACTTTTACATGTTAACACAAATAGCTGTACTTTCTACTTCTACATGTTGAACTCAAATACCTGTACTTCTACTTCTCCATGTTGAACTCAAATACCTGTACTTTTCTACTTCTCACATGCTTGAAACATCAATACTGTTATTTCTACTTCTCACATGTTGAACTCAAATACTGTACTTTCTACTTCTCACATGTTAAACCTCAATACCTGTACTTTCTAACTTCGTACATGTTAACACAAATACTGTACTTTCTACTTCTAGATTTGAACAAATACCTGTACTTTTATTCTTACATGTTGAACACAAATACCTGTACTTTCTACTTCTTACATGTTGAACCAAACACCTGTACTTTCTACTAATGTTGAACACAATACTGTACTTTCTACTTCTCACATGTTGAACACAAATACCTGTACTTTCTACTTCTTACATGTTGAACTCAAATACCTGTACTTTCTACTTCTTACATGTACTTTCTACTTTTTACATGTTGAACTCAAATACCTGTAACTTCTTACATGTTGAACACAAATACCTGTACTTTCTACTTCTCACATTTTGAACTCAAATACCTGTACTTTCTACTTCTTCATGTTGAACTCAAATACCTGTACTTTCTACTTCTCTCATTTGAACAGCTGGTTCCTTTAGTCTGAATGTGTGTTGGTGCGTGGTCATTATTCTTTAGAGTCACTGCGTGCCTATTGGTTGGAACACGATCCGTGTATCCATCACTTCCTGGTCTTCTCTAAAGAAGAGGGACCAATGGAAACGTTGTCATGTTGCCGTTGTTCAGCATGGAAACATTCATTAGCTAACAATGACATCATTGTTCTATTAATATAAAGGGAGGGCAGGTACTCTTTAAAACAGCTGCTAGCTATGGGTACTTTTTACTTAAGTACACTTCAAAGCCTCTTTACTTTCACTTGAGTAAAGAAGATTAGTCAGTACTTCTACTTTTACCAGAGTATTTTTAAACACGAGTATCTGTACTTCTACTTGAGTAAAGGATGTGTGTACTTTTGCCATCTCTGCATATCAGAAACTGTCACTCACACCTCTGTCTCAAACAGACCCTGGTGCAGTCAGGCGAGGCCATGCACTGTCCGCAGTGTGGCATCATCGTGCAGAAGAGGGATGGATGTGATTGGCTGCGCTGCACGGTCTGTCACTCTGAGATCTGCTGGGTGACCAGAGGGCCTCGCTGGGGGCCGGGGGTAAGAACCCCTTCCTTTCCTCATTGCATCTCTCTTTTGTAATAAGATACGATACGATAATACTTTATTGTTCAGATCAAGTCTTAAATTTGACTTGCATCACAGCAGCTCCATGCGTAACATCAACAGACAAATATCAAGGCACAATACATGAAAAACAAACAACAGACATTTAACATAATGGCAGGATCACTGAGAGAAAACATTTTCAACTACCCTTTATGTAGAAACCCAAACACCCTGGAACAATGATCCAAATACAAATCTGCCAAAACTTGGTGGTTAAAAAAGGTTTTATTTGAAAGGTAAGTCACCTCTTATTCTGATCCTTTTCTTAAAGGGTCCTGGAGACACCAGCGGGGGATGTCGCTGCAACGTCGACAATCAGAAATGTCATCCTAAATGTCAGAACTGCCACTGAGAAACCTGAGAGGTCAGATTATAAAATGTACTGAGATATACACCTTTAAATAAAGCATTCTCGAAAATAGAGAAAAGAGGATTAAGCTTCAACGAAAAGTGTATTCAAGCAGGTTCCTCGTATTATAACTGGACACCATTTCTAACCACTTTTCAGTGCCACTAGAATAACTTATTTTTTTAATTAAGCCTTTTAAGTTATACGTTGATATATATATTTTAAAAAGATCACTTCTGACTTTGAAATGTTTGCACTGCAAGTGAAGCAATGTGTCCTTTTCTGTTTTGGAAGCAGTTACCATGCATTACATTAAAGGGACGGTTTGGATTTAAGTGGCGTTGTCTGTTGGTGCTTCTCCATATTAACTTTAGTCGAGAAAAAGACTGATATTGATTTTTCTTTTTTTGCAAGTTTATTTATATAGCACTTTTCAACACAAGGCAATTCAAAGTGCTTACAAAAAATGAAAGACATTAAGCTAAGAAAAGCTAATAAAATAAATATTAAAAGAAAAAATACATGGATAAAAGTTACAGTGCAGTTGGTTCATAATTTAGCAGGAGGTCAGAAATGTATTTTGGGCCTAAACCATTCAGTAAAATATGTTTTTTTTCAGCAGTCCATGACTTAGCTTCCTGTGTGTACTCCTGTCTGTTACCCAAACTGCATGCTGTCAGTAATACACTGACTGTGGATAAGTACTTCATAAGACCCACATAAAAACATCCAAACTAAACTGAAACTAAACTGTGGCCTTATTCTTGTGCACAAAAGCTGTTGCAGGTTAATTCTGAGGACGTTTTCTGACTAAATCTGTCTTGTGTCCTTGACGTGCAATTGTCTCCATAGAGGTATTCAAACAAAGTTAATAGAGTTATATATTGTTACATTGTTTGTGTCTGACTGCATGTGTCCTTTGTCACCAAAGAAGTTTGAAATGTGTTTGATTGTGAATGTTTGAGTGGAAGCAGGCTGTTTTGGTGCTGAGGTACTACTGAGTGTTATATGCTGATATTATTACTAAATAGAAGTTAATAGTCCGATTTATTGCAATACTTGAACACATTTCTGAGAAGGCACATTTATTCGTTTTGTCCGGACGCTTAATAGGTCGGCTGCATGTTAGCCAGCACACTTACAGCTTTATTAAACGTTTACAGGCGTTGTACCCATGGTAGTATTTTGAATAATTTCTGTTTCATCTATGCATGTTGTTCTGATTGAATCCTCACCTCCACTACACTACTGCCCCTCACTGACGAGCCACGAGAAGTCTCCACTGTTACCTGTGTTCAAACATCAGCTCTGTGTCGCTGGTGTTCACTTGTGCCTTAATTATCAATAAATACACTTCAAAACTCACACGTCTTTGTTCTTTATTCACTCCAATATTAATACCTTTCATGAAACAAATTAGTTAAAGGATTGTTTTATCTATAAGTCCTAACCAAATCTGTATACTACCTGTTTAAATAAATGTTGAAAACATTAAAGTTAAAAATAGAAAGGTATTTATTAACAATTGGACATACATAGTATGTCAAAATGCAAATGCTAACTTAATTATTGCATACTAATGTAAACTTTATTCAACTAAAACATACATCATTTTGAAAATTGTACTATTGTGTAATAATAATTTCCCATATGGGCTTCCAAATAATTTGACAGTTGGAAGTTTAGATATTTCTATTTTCTTCAAGCTATGATTTACTATCAACAGAACATTTTTGTTTGCTGTTTCTCCGTTTCTGAGAGCTTGCTTTAGTCTTATTTTAAATAATATATTCCTGTTTTTATATTTTTTTTCTACAGACCCCGTAAATCTAGTTCTGGTGTTATTCTGGAAGACAATTTATTAGTAATAATTTAAGCATATGACATATTTTAACCCGTTCCCTTTTCCTAATTGTTTACCTCTAATTTGCTTCAATTTTTAGATTTATAATTTCTTGTAAATTTACTTTTTGAATTGTATTGATGTTCAGGTGACTAAAGTGGTGCAGTCAGTCTTGAATGATGGCATTATTTTGTGTTTTATATACTGGATTTTGTAATGTATTGTTTAATTGGAGAGGACCACTTTATACATTATCACTCACTATCACATCTGTACTTCCAGTAAACCACCAGCAGGGGTCGGTGTCGCTGTGTGGACACTTGGACAAGGTGCATGCGTGGTGTCAGATGTGATGGATTCAGAATAACATGGAGTATGATGAAACATTTTAATTTAGAGTTTAGCTTCATATTTTAGGACAGCATAAAAACAGGTCAATGGGTCCTCGTCACTGTCACCGGGGCCTCTCAGGGGGGCGGGGTTTAACCCTCAGGCAGCAGCAGCAGCAGCAGCAGCAGCAGCCTTGTGTTTCCTGTCCTTCAAACAACGTCAGTGCAGAGGGGAGGAACATTTGATAATTACCGGATTATCACAGATTATCACCGGACAGAGCAGCAGCGGCGGACCGGTGAGTGAACACGGTAAACACCGACACTTTGTGCACACATTTAGCGTCGATTCTGAGTCCTGCAAGCAATCCTACTGCACAAAGACTGAAGGGTCTGCAGACACAGCATGCACAGCTGCAGACAGTCTTCAAACACTCATTTATATTGCATTATCCTCTATTAATAATAATATTAATAATAATAAATGATATTTATATAGCGCCTTTCAAGGGACGCAAGGTCTGTCTCTAATGTCTCTCTAACGATAACAGTCCAAACCAAACAGCTGCAGAATCAGTAGCGAGTTTATGGCTGTTTTATCTCACTTTATGGGGGCAGTGTCATTGATATTCCTGCAGGGATCCTCTCTGTTTGGCTGTGACTGAATACTCCTTTAAAATTACATAATCTGCATTTGTAAAAGAAAATGCACTATATATATGTAATAGCATGGTTAAACTCACAAGTCAGACATGGTTTGTTAAAGGTCATGCAGAAAACTTGTAATTGTCACAAACGAGCTAAAATTACAAGACATACTAGTACATTTACTCAAGTACTGCATGTGTACTTTACTTCAGTAAGTAAGTGCTGTCACTTACTTTAGCAGACACCAAAATACATGACGTTGACCTAATACTCACATTCATTATATATGTTGAATAAATAGAGATTGTCTTTGCAATGGTACTAAATAAAAAATGGTTTTATACGTAAATTGCAATTTATTTAAAATGTCAAGTTCAAGGAACTGCCTTGTCACTTTGATCATACATGGAAGTGGAGCCTCTAGTTTTAATTTAAAAGATTTTTCTTTCAATAAATAAATCTAATTTATATTTACATAACATTACAAGCATTAAATATAGGCTAACACTGAAATGGTAAAAAAAAAAACACAAATTATTATTAATAATATCAAATAAATATCAGTCACCCAAAATTACGTCATTGGTGTTGCTGCCATGGTTACTGCTACACAAAACGCTTTTATTTTTGAAGTGATGTACCGTCTCTGAAGTGCCTCCTGTATCAAGAGATCATTTGAGGCAGTGCACAAAGACATAAGTCTGATACTTCTTACTTTGTTTGTTAAAGGTGTCATTTTATCTTCAAATTTTACATGCGTCTTTCAAGTCTGTCATAGTGTTACTCATTGCATAGCCTAGGGGTGAACATTTGAATGGGAACATGAGTTAACATGAGAACATGAGTTAAACGATTTTGATATTGACTGAAGCCACATTTGGTCTGACACATGGCAGCCATTTTGTTAAAATGGTAGTGTTTCCTCCAAATTGTCCCTGGTGTTACTCTTCTTCCTGGTAACTCGTAACACCAGTGACATTCCTATACAAATAAGCTTTGTATAAAGTATAAAAATAATAAAAATACTTTAAGCTCTACTTGTTGTGGATTCATCAAGTTAAGAGTTAGTTATTGCTATTTAACAGGTTTTAGATGTTTCTAGAAGGAATATATTTCAGCAGATTTGTATCACCCAGATTCCACCTTTTCTGTAGAATGACCCAGTTCTGTTTTCTGCTACTTTAAAGGCTACTTCTACCTCCTTCATATTATATATATATTTAATATAGTTTATAATGTAATTACCCAGTAGTATACATTAATAAATGCAGCTCTACTTAGACCAGCTGCAAGATTTTATTTATGAACATCATGCATTAATATTTATGGACAAATTCTGCATATAAAGTACTTTTCTTAAAGTATATTTTGATGCTTCTGGGGTGGTGGTGGCGAAGTCGATAGGGACTTGGCTTGGCAACTGGAAGGTCACCAGTTCAAGTCCCGGCAAGACCAAGTGCTACCGAGGTGTCCCTGAGCAAGGCACCGTTCCCTACACTGCTCCCGGGCGCCGTTCAAAATGGCAGCCCACTGCTCCTAACACTAGGATGGGTCAAATGCAGAGAAACAATTTCCCCACGAGGGATTAATAAAAGTCCATCTTAATCTTAAACTTTTGCACTTTTACATTTTTGTGAATGCAATACTTATACTTGTAGTTTTTTCCGCTGTGGTTTTACTGCTTTTAGTCAAATATCACATCTGTTGAGAGTAAGATAAGCATGAAGTGTGAAGTTAAGATGCACAGGAGTGCGTGATGAGTGAGGAATGTCTGTAGTCAGCAAAATGTTAAACCAAACCTGGAGATCAGAGAGAGGGGGGGGGTCTGACTTATATAAGCGTGGTGGGGGTTGATAAGAAATGTGAGTGTGCAATAAGTGTGTATTTAGTTTGGATGGACCCCATTCCCTCCAGCTTTGTTAAGGCCTGCCTTCCTACTCTCTCTTCACTCATCACTCCAGCAATCAACTCCTCCCTGTCTTCTGGCACCATCCCACCATCCCTCAAAATAGCTGCTATCACCCCTATTCTGAAAAAACCCGGACTAAACCCTGACAACCCTAATAACTTCAGACCAATCTCGAACCTACCCTTTCTGTCAAAAGTTCTGGAACGCGCTGTAGCGTCACAACTTAAGCATCATCTTTCTGGCTCACCTGTGGAGTAACTACACGGTTAGAAGCATACACAAACTAAAAGTGGCATACGACGATGCTTTACGGTTGCTGCTGAGGGTACCGAGATGGCACAGTGCCAGCCAGCTGTTTGTTAACTTGGGGGTACCTACTTGTCAAGCTCTTTTAAGAAAGTTAATGTACAGATTCACGTGTCGCCTGGAAGACTCGGACAATCATGTTATCTCGATTTTAATTAACCCTCTGAAGAGTTCTACCCGGTTCTCTTCCATGATGAGACATTGGCTCTACAGACGGTGAGCATGTGTGGCTCGCTGTGATTGGACTGATTTTCTGTTTTTATCGGTTTGTTTTTATCTGTTTAGCTTTTTATCTTATTTATTGATGTGTGAGGTGTGTTTTGTCTTTTTGTGATATGGACCTTGAGTCTGAATAAAGATTGGATTTTGCTAATAACCTCTATGAAACTTTTCAATCCGGATTCCGCTCAAACCACAGTACCGAAACCGCACTCCTCAAAATTACAAATGACCTTCTCCTCTCCTCCGATGCTGGTAACCTCAACATCCTCATCCTCCTTGACCTCAGCGCTGCCTTCGACACCATCAATCACTCCATCCTCCTCACCCGTCTTGAAACCACCTTCAACATCACCGGCACTGCCCTCTCTTGGTTCACTTCATACCTCTCTGACAGAAACCAGTTCATCTACATCAATAACTGCAAATCCCCCACCGCTCCTCTCCCCCAAGGTGTCCCTCAAGGTTCAGTTCTCGGCCCCCTCCTCTTCATCCTTTACCTGCTTCCCCTTGGTCACATAATCCGCCGTCATGGACTTCAATTCCACTGCTTTGCCGACGACATCCAGCTTCTCATCTCCACCAAGTCCATCTCCACTGCTACCCACTCCATCCTGACAAACTGCATCACTGAAATAAAATCCTGGCTCCAACTTCACTTCCTGAAACTCAACTGCGATAAATCTGAAATAATAATCATTGGACAAAACAAGCTCACCACACCTATCCATAACTTCACCCTCAACATAGACGGCTTCCCAGTTCAAACCTCCCCTCACATCCGGAACCTAGGCATCATATTTGACCAAACCCTCTCCTACAACAAATACATCAAACAGATCACAAAGACAGCCTTCTTCCACCTCAAAAACATCGCCCGTCTACGTCCATCCCTCTCTCCCACTGCTGCCGAAACCCTCATCCACGCCTTCATCACCTCCCGTCTGGACTATTGTAACAGCCTCCTCTACGGTTCACCTGCAAAAATCCTCAAAAAACTTCAATACATCCAGAACTCCGCCGCCCGTCTACTCACCCACACCCGAATCCGTGAACACATTACACCCATCCTCATCAAGCTCCACTGGCTCCCCATCCCCCAGAGAATTCAGTACAAGATCCTCCTGATGACGTACAAAGCCCTCCATAACCTGGCCCCATCCTACCTGACTGACCTCCTCCACAGACACACTCCCACTCGCTCCCTCCGCTCTGCTGCTGCCAACCTCCTGTCCCTCCCCACCCGGACCAACCTCAAGTCCTGGGGCGGCAGAGCCTTCTCCGTTGCTGCACCCACCCTCTGGAGCTCACTACCCCAATCCATCAGAGATTCTTCCTCCCTCACAGCATTCAAAACATCACTCAAAACCCACCTGTTCAACACTGCATTCAACCACTGACCCCCTCCTATTTTCTGTTCTGTTTATCTCTTTTTGTATTTCTTTGTCATCTATTTTTTTTTGTTTTCTCTTGTCTTTTTTTCTCTTCTTAATTCTCTGTCAAAGCGTCTTTGAGTTTCATGAAAAGCGCTATAAAAGTCCCATGTATTATTATTATTATTATTATTATTATTAGTGAACGAGCATATGTGTGTTATCAGCGCGGTGATACAGAGAATATAACTCACCTCACTCTCCTTCTGTGACTGCAGATTATCTCTCTCAGCAGCTCTTCTTCTCTCTTCACCATGGCTGAGACTCAGGGGAAATTCGACTTCGCCATCGACCGGGGGGGCACCTTCACCGATGTGTTTGCCCGTCTGCCCGATGGGAGCGAGAGAGTCCTGAAGCTGCTGTCCCGGGACCCCCAGAACTACAAAGACGCCCCAACAGAGGGAATCCGCAGGGTCCTGGAGGAGGTAACGTGACAGGACATTATTCATACCATAAGCAAGCATTTACTAGTTAATATTCCATTTGAGTTTTGGAGAATTACCGAACACTCAAAGACCAATGTAGCTGTCTTAACTTGGAGCTCCTTAAACGTTCCTTTTGATTCTCTGGAATCCTCATTAAATGGGACCTAAGATTTGCATTGTCATAACTACACTATGCACAAAAGCCAATAAAAGCCTTGACTCTAAATGTCTGGTTCAAGTTCCATAGCTCACCTCTTCGGAAGCCATTTTTACCAAAATGTATACCTGTTTTAATTGCAAAAACAAAGAGAATTTATTTTTTAGCTAGCAATTGTTTTAATAATAAAAGATAATTCAGTATAACACGTCAGAAACTAGTGAAAGACGCCCATGTCAAGTACAAGGTGACGTCTTTAAATGTTTCATTTCGTCAGGGCAAAACCCAGATACATCTATTTTACATGATAGTAATAAATAATAATAATAATAATACATACAATACAAAAAAACTATGTAGATATGTAGACCTGGGTATCGTCGGCGTAACAGTGGAAATGGACATTATGATGACGGAGGATAGTGCCAAGGGGGAGTAGGTAGATAATAAACAGGAGTGGACCCAATACTGACCCCTGAGGAACACCATGTAGTACATTTGTGTGCAGATTTTCCCTGTTTGCTGACATTGCATGAAAATTACTTTTACAAATAATCAGAATAATTGGCGTTACGGGCGCCAAACTAATCAATTATTTGAAATTAGTTCAAGCACAGGAAAATGTTAGTAACTTTGCGAGTGTAAAGCAGGAGCTGAAAAAAGAGCAAGCATAACAAAATATAAAAGCACCCATGCACAATATGTGTTTCCAAAGGCATACAATTTGACCCTGACTGTGGTCATGTGGTGGATGAATGAATGCTGCACAGATCCATGTAGCTTTTATAGTATTGCTCATTAAATCAACACAAAATCAAAAACGACGTGAACCATGATATATTTTTGTCCAGGAAACGGGGCGGATGTTCCCCCGCGAGCAGCCGGTGGACACCTCTCTGATTGGCTGGATCCGGATGGGCACCACGGTGGCGACCAACGCTCTGCTGGAGAGAGAGGGGGAGCGCACGGCTCTGATGGTCACACAGGGCTTCAAAGACCTGCTGCACATCGGCACTCAGGCCAGACCCAAGCTGTTCGATCTGGTGTGTAATGCTTGATGTTCTTAACACGTGAATATTTACACGAAAAGGTTTCAAACTAAATTGTAAAGTCATGAGTCCCTGAGCAAAGACACTTAAAAATCCTTAGCACTTTGTTTTGTCCTTTTTCGTTGTTTTAAGCTTGTCTTTGTTGTCGTTTTTCATCACTTTCTGGTCATTGTGTCTCATATATTTTGGTTTTGTGTTTCATTATTAGTGTCTTTGCTCTCGTTACTTCCCTCCTTGTGGTCTTTATGCGTCATATTTGTTGTTTTGTGCCTCTTTTCATAATAATTGTGATCATTATGCATCTTTTTTGTGGTTTTATGACTCTTTTAGTCATTTTAAGACTTTTTGTGGACATTTTGCATCTCTATGATAAGTGTCTTGACATTTTGCAGGTGATTTCAAGGTTTGGGCCTCTGGGTCTGTGCCTAGTCGGCCCATGTATCTTCCATATGTAAAGCGAGTCCAGACATGCTTATACAACATGCTAACTGAAAAGGCCACAGGTGAATTACTTGTATTCTAAATAGACAGCGTATCCGACCACAGTTCCTAAATCATCATCATGATGTTTTTTACTGTTCTGAATGTGTTGTTCATGAATACCCCGGGTCCAGGTCCCTGTAACCTACAAGGTTTAGACATTATTTTACGTAACGGAACACGGGGCAGTTTTTGGAGTTTGTCCCCTGACCAGTTGTACCAATGGTTTAAATGGTCACTTATCTATGGAGCTAATGCCGAACAGTTATGCATGTTGAAATATGGCCTCATCCTTATCTATAGGGCTCTGACATGAGCTGTTGGTCAAACTTTCCTCAAGACCGGCTTTTAAATGACTGTGTGTGTGTGTGTGTGTGTGTGTGTGTGTGTGCGCGCGTGCGTGTGTGTGTGTGTGTGTGTGTGTGTGCGCGTGCGTGTGTGTGTGTGTGTGTGTGTGTGTGTGTGTGTAGGAGGTGGCAGTTCCTGATGTGCTGTATGAAGAAGTCATAGAAGTGGCCGAGCGGGTTGTTCTCGTGCAAGATGGCTGCCAGCTGCCCAGGAAAGGCCCCAAGCGTATTGTCACAGGTGTGAAACTCAAACCATTGTACCACCAATACACTTCACATTATGTCAGTCGTGCGTGACTTCAGTGGTGGGAGGAATACATTATATGTATTGTAAGTGTAGGAAAGTCAGCTCACTCACACGCACACACACACACACACACACACACACACACACAACACACACACACACACACACACACACACAACACACACACACACACACACACACACACACACACCTGGATACTTAGTGACTCTCATTTCTTCACATACCAACGTATGTGTATTTACAAAAACTTTCCAAACAACTATTTTCTATGGCACACTCATATTTATTCCTTTAAAAACGGCCCATAATATATTAACTATTAATTCTTTATTATGTCTTTATGAAACTGTCTTATTTATACCTTATCTATAGTGTATTTATTTTTTCTACACTGCTGTTTGTAATGTGTATACTGCCTTATACAGATGTATAGATTTATATCATACTAAATATCCCTCTGCACTTCTGGTTAGAGGCTCACTGCTTCTGTCACATGCATGATGGCATTGTTTGATAGCATCATTTGAATTGCCCTGCTGTGTGTGTGTGTGTGTGTGTGTGTGTGTGTGTGTGTGTGGTGTGTGTGTGTGTGTGGTGTGTGTGTGTGTGTGTGTGGTGTGTGTGTGTGTGTGTGTGGTGTGTGTGTGCTTGTGTGTGGTGTGTGTGTCTGTGTGTGTGTGTCTGTGTGTTGTGTGTGTGTGTGTGTGTGTGGTGTGTGTGTGTGTTTCCCTCAGGCAGCACAGGAGACTCTCTGGAAGTGTGGAGGGAGCTGGATCTGGATCTGGTGGAGAAGGACCTGAAGGGGGTTTTGTCCCGGGGGATCACCAGCCTCGCTGTCCTCCTGCTGCACTCCTACACGTCAGTACATCTTGTCCTTCTACCTTTTAAGGATTGTCCCCGCCCATCTCTCCTTCTCTTATAGAAGTCATTTGTTTGTTCTCCCTGTCACTGTCACTGGTGAACAGCTCCCACCCTCTCTGTGGGGATAGTGGCATGTATGTCAGAGGTTTCGGGTGTCTGATAGCCTGGTTCCACTGTTACTGTATGGGTCCCCATGAGCTGCACTGGGGGAAAGTTCATGTTTAACTTTAAGAGGTGCATCTATTTCCTAGTTTTTGAAAGTCTAAACCTGCCGTTTCCAACTTTTCTTTCCTTCTCAGAACTATACATTCCATAATAAAACATTTAGTATTTCTTAGCTTACATGTTCTGCTAAATTGCCAAAGCTACAGGACCTTCTCTCGCTCAAACAAAGCTCAAAATAAAAGTTCTCCAAGTAACTGGAAATTAAAAACGTGCATTATATTAAAGTGTATCCCACTTTATCGAACATGTTTTAATTTACTGGAAAGAAGAGGATGCAACAGATCTATAGAACAACACACCGAATACAATTTACATCAAAACTCGCACACCAAGGACATGATGTTATATAATACTAGCGTGAGATCAATAACTGTATCTATTCCCATGTTCTCCTTGAATCCATTCACACTTCTACCTCCACTTGCTTTCACATATCTCAGCTTTAAAAGATAAAGGCAGGCTTTAGAGGAGCGGTTTTAATTACATAAGACTTTTATGTTTGCTTTACATTCCTGCCTCGCCTCATTCCTCTGCCTCTCTCCTTCAGATGGTCGGATCATGAGAAAGCCGTCGGCGCTCTGGCTCTCCGTCTGGGCTTCTCTCAGGTGTCTCTGTCCAGCCAGGTGATGCCCATGGTGCGGGCGGTGCCTCGCGGATACACCGTCTGCGCAGATGCATACCTCACTCCCAAAATACATCAGTATTTAAAGGGCTTCACCTCTGGGTTCAAGGGGGGCCTCAAGGTGTGTTTTCCACTAGACCCACGTAAAGGTCACCTATTAAGCAAAATCCACTTGTCCATGTCTCTTCTACTTCAACACTCTCTGTGTGAAGAGACTCTGAAAGTTTCAGGAAAAAAAAATGCTCTCACTTTTTGTCCTGATCCATTTCTATAAAAAGAAAAATGAGCTGATCAGAATTTGGCCACTTTATGATGTCATAACGATGTGTTGTCTTGTGTCACCATTAGCCAATCAGCAACCAAGGTAACCCCCCCCCATTATCACCTGAATCTCCTCTAGAGCACCATTGAGTTCTTTATAACCAGATGTCTCTCAGAGGGGCGTGGGGAGGGGCTCCTTATTTTCATCTAAAGTAACAGACAGAGAATCAGCACTTTGGAAACAGGGCTGAAACAGAGGGGATTATGGGTAATGCTGCAATGATCTGTTTGGTGTTTCAGCCAATCAGAGACAGGCTCTGGATATATCTGAGACCTGTGATATATTGATGGAAAACAGTATAATAGGGGACCTTTAAGACTTCATATATGTTTTGATATTAGATTTTCCTTTTCCTATTAGCAATCATTTGAATACGACTCTGCTCGGTCACACCAGGCAGCAGTGACGTCCGTTTTAATCTGCAGGTGGCGCTTCTGTTTTTGAAGTTTAGACATGTTTTTGAAATGCTGAGCTTCATCCAAACAGCAATATGGTCTCCTCCCTCTCTACCGTCCCTCTGTCCTCAGGATGTGGACGTCCTCTTCATGCAGTCGGACGGCGGGCTGACTCCCATGGATCAGTTCTGCGGGTCGCGGGCCGTCCTCTCCGGCCCCGCGGGGGGGGTGGTGGGATACGCCATCACTTCATACAACCAGATGGAGAAGAAAGCTGTGATTGGCTTTGACATGGGAGGTGAGTAGGGGCAATGCTGCATAATTAAGAACAGTGGAGCTGCAGAGAGGCGGAGGGATATTGTTAGTGTATATTTATTGCAGGCAAACGCACTATGTGAGGAACTTCCTGCTGTTGTTTTGTAGTTTTAAACGCCTTTAAACATTGTTATTACATGTGACCTGTTTTATTATCCTGTGCATAGATTATTTACAGATTAAAGAAAATGGAGGGATGCTAAGTGTTAGCTTTCCATGCTACTTGTCTTCCTGATTTCTTCCATTTTATTGTACTCTCCAGGAACATCCACTGATGTAAGTCGCTACGCGGGTCAGTATGAACACGTGTTCGAGGCAACGACTGCCGGAGTCACCCTGCAGGCCCCGCAGCTGGACATCAACACTGTAGCTGCAGGAGGAGGGTCCCGCCTCTTCTTCAGGTCGGTCACTAGCTCCGAACAACAGGGAAATGGCCACTGTGAGGAAGGGGGAGAGCAGACCTAAAGGTTTAGGTGATAGGTTTAGCTGTCGATCACTGATTGAGAGGAGAGAGAGTAGTAAGCTGGGAATATGTGAATGACTAAAGACGCTCTTCCTGGTTGAACTTGAGCTAAGCTTCATTTCAATCAGGAGAGACGGTGTTGATGTAACGATATATATGTATTGTCGGGGAATACACAGATGCACGTAATGGTGTTTGGCGAGTAGACCCCGCTGTGCTTAAACCTGGGGGTCGACTTCAAATCTGATTGTATAAAGTGCTAGGATAGAATGACCTCAGTTCTTACTAGAACAAAGTGGCACGGGCATGAACGACTGTAGGCCCTTTTGTCCAAAGTACTTAAGTTTTACATTACATGTATCATTACATTACATGTTACTTGTTAGATGCTTTTATCCAAAGCGACTTACATACTCAACACTGTGGACAATCGCCACAGGAGCAATTTGGGGTGAAGTGTCTCAGGGACACAACGACAGGCTGACTGCAGTGGGGTTTGAACCTGTGACCCCCTGATCCGAACACCAACGCTCTATCCACTGCGCCACATGCCTATCACACATTCACGATACTCTTTCTTCCTCTCTGCATCCAGTTGAATATGGATTCAGGACAGATAGATCAACATCTATGGCACTAATGGAATTAAGTGAGGAAATAGCAAACTGCATGGACAATAAAAAACAAGCAGTGAATATTTATAGACTTACAAAAAGCATTTGACATAGATCACAATATTTTACTGATAAAACCGGAACAGTATGGCATCAGAGGGGTGGGATTAAACTGGGTGAGAGATTATTTAAGCAACAGACAACAATTTGTTGAAATTGGTGAATATAAATCAGAATACATGAATATAACTTGTGGAGTACCTCAGGGGTCCGTGTTGGGTCCCAAGCTGTTCATAATATACATCAACGACATTTTCAGAGTATCAAATATATTGAAATTTATTTTATTTGCAGATGACACTAATATTTTTTGTTCCAGTGACATTTGAAAGAGCTAATGGAAGTGATAACAGCAGAAATTATTAAAGTAAAACATTGGTTTGACACAAACAAATTATCATTAAATATAAGCAAAACAAAGATTATGTTATTTGGAAAACATAAAACAAATCCACAGATACAATTAATACTAGATAACATACACATAGAAAGAGTATATGAAATTAAGGTCCTTGGTGTGGTTTTAGACACAACATCAGCTGGAAACCTCATATCACTCATGTAAAAGCAAAACTGGAAAAGCCAGATACATTCTGGACTACAACTCATTGCATACTCTATATAACACACTCATATTGCCATATCTGATTTACTGTGTGGAGATTTGGGGAAACACGTACAAAACCAACCTACAGCCGTTATGCACATTACAAAAAAGGGCTGTAAGAGTTATCAATAATGTTGGATATCTTGAACACACTAATGTATTATTTTTGAAGTCACACATATTGAAGTTCATTGATCTGGTTAAATTTAAAACGGCACATCATGTACAGAGCCAGACATAATCTACTTCCTAGGAAATTAAAAACATTGTTCGTAGACAGAGAGGGTGGGTATAATGTGAGAGGAAAGCTACATTTTAAACAACTCAAGGTCAGAACAACTCTGAGAAGTATGAGTTTAACAATCTGTGGGGTGACTTTATGGAATGCTTTGGAGCAGGAGTGAAAACAAAGCACAAGCATAATTCAGTTTAAAAGGATGTACAGAAACACTTTTTTGGAAAACTATGAGAATGAAGAAAGGTGATTGAAGATGAGAAATGATTGTATATGTTTGTATAAATGTAAATGTATGATAACTTGCATAATGATTTAAAGGACAATCATTGATCAAGTAAGGGGTGGGAATTAATAAGCATTTGCTTCTTCCTGCTCCCTTTCGGACACATATGATTTATTATTATTATTAATATGAAGACTTTTTTTTGTTGAATATACAAGTATTACCATGAATGTGGATAAATACTGTATTATAACAATACGGTATTCTGTTTTTCACATTTGTTATTTTTTAATCTGTTCGAAATAAAGACTGAAAATGAAATGAAGTTGGATCCAGATTTGTACAATTTCTGCCCCTTTGGGTTTCATGGCCTCTCTCCTTTCTGTTTCCCCTCCTTCCTCTCAGATCAGGGATGTTTGTGGTTGGACCAGAGTCTGCAGGAGCTCATCCAGGACCCGCCTGCTACAGAAAAGGTAACTCACTGTTGTGCTTCCTCCCTTGTATCTGTTTTACAAACTATACATGTCAAGGTTGATTCTCCCACCTTTCGCCCACTCCTTCCGTCATGAAATCCATCAGTGTGACATAAATCCACACAGAGCTTCTCCTTCTGTCTCCTCATGTCCTCCTCCCTCCTCCTTCTGTGGATGTATAATCTTGTTTAGCTATAGGAAGCCTGGACATTGGCACAGGTCCAAGTTTCAGATGATATAACTGAAGCTGGATCTCCTAGTGCTCAGTTGGAAATGTGCTGTGTGTGCCAACAAAAATAAACACGACTTCACAGACTTACATTTCTCACAGACTTACATAACATATGTTAAAATACAAGACTGAAATACCCGCTTTGAACCGCATTCAGTTTAAATGTATTCCCTTTGTTGTGATAGGCGGCCCTCTGACTGTGACCGATGCTAACTTAGCTCTGGGTCGACTCCTCCCGTCCTTCTTCCCAAAGATCTTCGGGCCTGGGGAGAATGAGGCGCTGTCTTCAGAGGAAACCATGAAGCATTTCCATCGTCTGAGCAAGGAGATCAACCCCTTCCTGTCCTCTAAGCAATCACAGGCACTAAACACTCCTGATATAGTTCTAAATAAGTCTATAAGGGAGTATCACTGATGAGGCTGTAACGTGGTTTTGTTGTGTTTTTATTCACAGGTTAGTACAAATGGAGCCAACGGCAGCGGGTCAGAGATGAGTGTGGAGGAGGTTGCGATGGGATTCATCCGTGTTGCTAATGAGGCCATGTGCCGGCCAATCAGAGCGCTGACACAGGTATGCTTTGGGTTTTAACTCCAGATAATTGTTTGGTTGGTAAATGTGTCAAATAGAGCTGTCACCATACCAGTGGTTTCAGATTTCATTTATTTTTTGCATTTTAATTGTGGAGGAATTTAAATAGATTTCAGGGTAATCTTTGTTTCTTTCATTTTTAGCATAACTCGTGCTTTGTTGTGTTTTCACTTTAACATTTTTACCTTTTGTATATATATTTTTTTTTCTTTATAATCCCTAAAATAAAATCAATCAATACTGGTACAACACAAATACCTGTAGTGCAAATGATTTTAATTATGATTTGTCTTCATTCTTTTCTCTTTCCTTACACCCATACCTCCCAGGCTAAAGGCCATGACACCTCTCAGCATGTGTTGGCGTGTTTCGGGGGGGCAGGTGGGCAACATGCCTGTGCCATCGCCCGCGCCCTGGGGATGAAGACTGTCTTCATACACAAGTAAGGGAGATTGGTTGTGTGT